>VZSG01001291.1:87338-109692 GCA_013398315.1 Nothoprocta pentlandii
TTTTATTCCTACCAAAAAAAGCAAATGACCTGTTGCTGGATGCTAGTTCAGTGTGCGGCTGTAGTTCCTATTCAAAACCTGCTGTAGATGGTCTGTGTTCAACCAGTACCTGCTGCTTGTGCTCGCCAGAAACATGAACAGGCTCCAGCAGAGCCAGAATATAATTTTTTAACTCCAATCCAAGGGTTGCTTGTGGCTTGTAGCATGAAGCTGTAATTCGGGAATGGGAGAGGAGAGGGGAATGGGAGAGGAGACAGGAGGTGGCGCATAGCAGTTTGCAAGGGCGATGCAAGGAAAAGTGGAAGCGTTTGTCACAGATTGCAGGGAAAGGGCTCCTTTTAATTGTGTTTTTGGCTCTGTGGCTGTTCTCTGGACATGTGGGGGGATCTGCAGACCCTTTCCGGTCCTGCCTCGGGTACCAGGTTCGTCTTTGTGCTCTTGCTGCTCTGCTCTCCCAGGGGAGGACAGTTTGGAGAGGACGGTTTGGAAGACAGCAAGAGATCCCTTTCAGTGCTTTCCCAAAAGGAAAGCGTATGGACACCTATGGAATCACAGGTGTCTGTAACATTACCAGCGTAGCATGAAGAGGTTACAGACCTGTGGAAGACTGGGGGATTTTGTTTGTTGTTCGTATGTTAAAAAGGCAGTGAATTGGTGATTTTCTTTGATAGGACTTTAAAATAGCTGCGTGTGACGGGGTAACCCTGTGGCCTGCAGTGCAGGAGGTTTACTGCATTTTATATCGTGCCTATCGTGTACTGAACTCCCTTTTGAATTGATCCTAGTGGTTAATCTGTTACAGGGATAGCCCTTTAGCTGGGTGTCTCGATCCCCACACCTCACCCTGAGCTGCGCCGTTCCTCGTAATAAAAAGCAGAGCCCTCCATAAAACTTAACATTTTCTGTGTAATCCCGCCTTTCTCTCCACCTGTGATGTGTTGCAGTGGCCCTGGATGCACCAGGACCAGCTCCTGCAAGAGTTAAAGCAGCCCTTATGGGCGGCGTCATTTAAGGCTCATCTATAATAAATATGACTTAACATCGCGGTGGCAGGGGAGCTGTGCAGCCCGGTTTCTGCATGCATGTGCATATGCATCAGTCTCGAGCCTGCGCTTGCAATCATTGTCAGGTTGGGCTGTAAAATCTCCGTGCAATCTTGTCCCAAGGCCTTTCTGGCAGCACGGGTGATGATGCTCTCCTGTCCCCCACGCTTCCCAGGGAACGTTGCTGTGACAAAATGCCTCAGACGCGTAAGGAAAATGTGCATTTTAGTCTGCAAAGGAGCTGTCCTAGCAGCTGCACTGTTCCTGGAAGGAAAACTGCCCCTGCCAAGTGTCCCCCGTGGGCTGTGCATGGGGTGGACCCGTGGGGAGCTGAAGCCCCTTGCAAGCCAAGGTTGGAGCTGTGCGTGTCCCGTACGGGAGCGATGAGGACGTGGCAGGGATAAAGGCTGCTGCTGCTTTGGGAATCGTGGGCTGCGAGGGAACGCTGTGGGAGTAGCGGGGTTTGAAGTTTGTTAGCAGCTCGCAGGTGACGCAGAGGTTCAAATCCCTCGACTTGTGTCGAGGCTCGGTGGTCTAAACGCAGAGACGAAGCCACCTGAACAGGTTCCTTTCCAGACGAGCAGAAGGTCCCTTGTCCCGGGAGGAAACGATGGTGGAGCGGCCACAGCGATGCTGGAATTGCGATGGGAGCAGGGTCGGCAGGTCTGGATTAGGGGGTTTTGCTCCATGTCCCTGGAGCCGCTGCATCCCTGGCTTTTCACCCGGACCCCTCCGTTTGCTCCCTTCCCTAAACACTAAAATTGCTCATGGGATGCCCGTCTTTTTCCCATTGCTTGACGTCGAGGGTGGCCGAGCTGTGCATGCACGTGCAGCGCGCGCTCCTGCAGCCCGTGCACTCCTGCAGCCCGTGCCCGCTTGCTCCCTGCTCATGCTGTCGCTCACTTGCAAGGCCCTGCAATAACAGGCTGGGGAGAAGCAGAGGTTAACAAGCCTTGCAGAATTCCAGCCTTTAAAACACTGCAGACACTTGCTCCAACTCCTGCCCTGCTGGCGTCACTCCCCAAATCCACTTGATTTGCAGGAAAAGAAGAACCCGGCTGCGCCGGCGGAAACTTCTGTGGCAGGGGCCGTCCCGCGGCGGTGCCGCCCGGCCCACGATCCCGATCCCGACCCCGCGGTGCCGGCAGCCGGCGCAGACTGGTTTCTGGAAAGCGCTTTGTGTGTCGGGCTGCATCCTGGGAAGGGTCATGTGGAGCCGGGTGATGTCATGGGATCAAAGCCTGACTCAGCTCCCGGGGCGGCCGGTCCCGGTCCGGCCGCGGGCGCGGGCAGAGCGGAGGCGGCCCGAGCGGCGCCCGCGGCCCAACTTTCGGCGCCTCCGGCACGCAGGGAGTTAACCGGGATCCCCTGGGAGCCGAGCACTTCCTGTGCAGCCCTGGAAAAGCCGGGCTCATTCATTAGGAGGGGAGAAAGTAGCAAGTTGGCTCCTACAATGGCAGTGCCGTAGTGGCCGGTGGCCGCGCGCCGAGGACGCCCCTCGCGTCCCCGGCCTCCGATCCCCGCCACTCGCACCCGGGCAGAGCCCTAGGAAACCCATGGCAGGGCTCCCGCCGAGATCCTGAGCGAGGGGAGTTGTAATTACTTCTATTTGCATACGAGACAAATACGTACGTTCTTCCTGCTCTTTGGAAAAGCTCCAAACTTTGGAATCGTGCCGGTTTGTATGTTCCCCCGCGCTCCTGTGCGGGTTTTCTTGACCTCTTGTGATCCTGCCTTATACTTAGGGGGTTTGGGTGCGGGTGTGGGGGTTTGGTTTGATTTGGCCTTTTTTGTTGTTGTTTGTTTTTCTGCTTAGCATAAAAAGTGTGGGCATGGCGGATGCTCCGTGCTTAATAGCTGCCAACTGAGATGTATTTTGGCGATAGGGTAAGTGGGCGTCCCGGCAAGGCTGCTGCTCCTCTTTGAGTTTCTTGTGCCGTAACCGCTGTACTTTGCCCTGTTTGGAAATTAAGGTGTTTTGCCCAACTTTTTTTTTGGTGTTTTCTCAATGCTCTTAACTCATTTGTGCCTCCTCTTGCCGCAGAGCCTCACCATGACAGAGGATGCATGCAGGACCCGGAGTCAGAAACGAGCGCTCGAGCGGGACGTACCACATAACGATGTGGACAGCAAAAAAATAAAAATGGAGAAAGGACTGTTGGGAGCGGACGTAAACGCTGAAGGCGACATGAAGATAAAAGCAGATCCTGGAGCTGCAAAAGTGCAAGGATTGTTAAAAGGTGGAGAAGTGAAAGCTACCATTAAAGTGGAGGTTCAGACCGGAGATGAACCTGTGGACATGAGTACCTCGAAAAGGTGAGTCCAGCGCAGCTTGCGCGGTGTTGCTTGGGGAACCTGCACAATAAATGTGGTGAAAGGGCACTGGAAATGAGTTCTCTGCATCAGAAAGGTAGAATTAAACCTCAGGGTGTGTGTTGCACTGTGTCTCCTTGTTTGACATCCAACAACTTGTTCCCCATAACTTTGTTGCTCATTTGTCTTCTCGCTGGCTTTGACAGCAGTAGCTTCTGTGATGAGCAGCTGAGAAAGAAATATGGATTTGAACAGAAAAATGTCCAAGTTGCAAAGCAGATGCGCTTGAGGAACACCTCACAAAAAAACGAGGCCTCATATTACTGCTTATGATGATCTCTTGAATGCAAAGTGCTACGAAGTCATTTTACTTTCTGCAACTGTTGCTTCAGTACATGTAAAACAAGAACTTTTCCATCAATTTGATTGCGACGAGGTTTTAAACTTCCTTCACAAACCTTCTACCAAAAGGGCAATTTAAAAAGTTGCTCAAGGAGATGTTTAAGACAGACTTCCTTGTCTAATACAGATTTGATTAATTTAGGTAGCAGGAGATTGACTTCTATGGCAGAGTTGCATGCCTAGGAGTAAATCTCTTAAGGTGCCTTTTGGGCATAATCCTGCTTACTTCTTTTTTTTATAAAGAATCTTAAAAGAAGAAATCAGAATACCAGAAATCTAATAAATTGACTACTGTAGTCTAACTTTCCTGTTACCTGTCCCTGCATGCACGTTCCCCTTGAGTTCATAAGGGAATATTCAGAATATTCTTGCAACGTGAGTGAGCGTTTCTGCTCCCTTCTGTTGTAAGATACACAGATGGGAGGATGAACAAAACGATCTCTGCTCAACTTTCCAGAAAGCATCTGCAGTGAATGCATCTGTTTAGATTAGGAGAGAGAATATTCGCTCTCTTTACAGGGTTCTTATTTCAGGTAGGAATAAGATATTGTTGTATTTAGTTTCTGCAAGAGGGGAGAGTGTTTCCCTGCACAAATAAAATGCCCTTAGGTAAGGGGCAGCCTGATCCCACCTCCACTGAACTTGGCTACACTGAATTTAATTAAGAATTTAATGAAACTTGGATCCCCTCTTTGGTTACTGCTTAAAAGTTAGGAGAAATGTAATGGTATATATGTGCATAAAGCTTTTAATACTAAGGAATTGAATTGTAATAAGTGACAAGGGATGAACCTGAGTAATTCTGCCCATTTTGGAAGGGAACGCAGCCCGTTTTGGGGTTCTGTTCCTGCTTGGTGATGATGCCACTGGTTTCCCAGTGTGTGATTCCATTCCTGGAGCATAAAAGTGGCCTTGCCCACCAGCCTCAGCATGCAGATACCTCCAGGTGAATGAAAACTGACTTAGAGATGCTGGTGGTTCAGAACAAATGTCCTCAAATTAATCAGATCTCTTGCGTATATAAGAATAAAATTGGTATTGCAAGGAAGGAGATTCCTAATTTCATAAGGATTTTTTTTTTTTTTTTCAAATATTGGACTTACTTTTTCAGACCTTTGATCTTTGGAGAATTTATCTCACAGCTTTGAGAAAACTGTGTCTTTAAAGCAGTGAAACTGATTTTCTTTTTGGAGACATGGAAAAGATCTCTTGCTTAAAAGGCTTGGATTGCTACAAACTCCTTGGGTTGGATAAATTCATGCTTAGTGATGTATGGTGTTTTGGCTTTGAAACTTCCTTAATGCTTTTAGAGCTGGAAACATAATATTTTCCTTGGGAAAGGGAGTCCGGCAATAATCACAGTTTAGCTGACGTAAAGCTGGTAGAATGGATAATCTCCAAAATCAGTTGATTTTTCAAGATTTGAAGTATGAACTTGGCAATCTATCTCTGCATCAAGCTTACCAGGAAATAAAGTTTCTTTTACTTCTTTTTCTAGACCTTGAAATTAAAGTTAAAAATAGTATTTGGTTTGAGCACGCTCTCTGATGCCAGAAGAAACAGAAGCAAGCTGAAACGGTAGAAGTTTTGAGAGGTCACCCAAGGCCAAACCAAAATCTTGCTCCTCTCCATGGTGTTTTTGACAATACTCAAAACTAGCTCTGCTGATGTGCAGTCAGGCTAGAGCCAGGGATGGGAGGAAGGAGGGAGTCTTCCTCTCCCGATACCAACACACTTCGCATCCTTCCTTCTAGCACCACGAGTGCCAAGTTATCAGATAAACTTATCTTAGCTCTAGTAATTGGAGCTCGATCTAAAACAAGTTAAGGTTAGTTGATGGACAGAAATGATTCCTAAGTTTTTTTTATATCAGGTGGGATCATATTTAAATGTCACAGTAATAACAATAGCTTGTGCCAGGGCAGTGTGTGGATCACGTGTTCTCAGATTAAACTACCAAGTCTGGATTTTCTTGTAGACTTTTTTTTCAATCAAAACTAGAAGCCTGATAAGCCCTAAAGTTGGCATTTTATTTATTTAGCTGCTTTTCCCCCGAGAACGCTTGCACCTATCTATTGTCTCTTGTCCGTTACATGCATGAATCAAATATACCCACTGCTTTAAGCTCCTGCTTCTTGAAATTATATGTGAACTGGTCTGGCTTGAGCCACGGCTTGTTTGCTTTGCTGAAAACCACCAGGAAAGATGAGTGGAGAATTTGTAGCCTGTCCTTACAATTGGGGCTTTCAGGCAAATAATCTATTCGAACTTTTTCTCCCCACCACCTTTAATTTCAGGTCTTGCAGGTTATGATTTGAATGCTTGGGGAATGCTCAGAATAATCACGTTGTCATTTTGTTGTACGGTGCAATTAAAAACAACTTTCTTAAACTTTCAAAGCAGTTTGCATTAAAAGCTGGTCCAGTGGCTGTGCTCTGGATGCTAAATTTTGGTGCTTTGAGGGTTTCTGAGCATATGTATATTAATTATTTAATTGGACAAATCATATTTAAAACTTTCTAAAAGGCTGGATTGGAACTCTGGAGTTCTGATATGTTCTTAAATACATGATGGGGCAGCCTCTGGCTAAGCAAACTCTCCAATGACCAGAAATAACTGCAATCAGCATTTCTTTGGTGACAGGGAAGAGCCACAGGATCTAGAACATGATACAGCCCCTTATTTCAGATCTCCTTTCCAGCTTGTGTGCATTTGAGGTAATAATTGCTTGTTCTGTGAGGGGACGTTAGAGCAGCTCTGGTGCCAAAGTTTCTTGGAGTTCTGGTATGACGTTTTAATTGTGGGTGTAGTTTAATCAAATCCCATTCCATGAGGTGCAGGGGAAGGACAGGAAAGGAGCAAAGTCGGCTGTGTATCCGTGTCATGCCATGGTCCCTAGATCATCTCGAACAAATCTCTGGATCCATCACAACTTCTTTGAGTTCTGTGGATAAAACAGCTCCAGTTGAATGGTGAACTCTAAGGAAGCTCTAAGGTTTTAGATGGGGTGTTAGAGAGGAAGCAGGAACTTCAGAGGGCCCTTAGTGACTTAGATCTGTGATGGGTTCTTGCTGCAAGGTGTTAAATTCTGTTTTATTGGCATGAATGCTTAAATATGTATGTGGTGGCTCAGCTCTCATCTTCTGCCATCGGCTCCAAGTGATGGAGGAGGCAGCACTTGCAGGAGCAGAAGTAAAACTACAAAAGCAAAACTACTAAGACAAAGTAAAACTACATCTTTATTTGGCTAAAGGGTATGCCTGGCTTCAGGGGATGAAGGCTGTGGCATCAGGGCTGCCACCCCAAATTATTAACCACTTTCAGCAGTTTTTCCCCACAAGTGGCCGTGCTCTCACTGTCTGGCTTATTTTGAGGCATCTGTTTTAAATCTCTTGCTTTAATCTCGGCGTGGCAACAGGGCCGAGCGAGAGGAGAGCCCTGAGGAGCTGAGTGGGCACACGACGCGTTTCATGCTCGAGCGCGGCGGTCATATTCGAATCATGTATTTTTATGTGTGCAAATCTTGGGGGGCTTGCAGTGCTTTAGCCTGGGGCTCATGGGGCTTCCTCGGGATGACGGAAGCGGCTCCCGAGGGAATTTGCCTCTTTTCTCCCCAAAGAGGCAGCGCTCGCATCGCTGGCGTCTGCAGACTCCCACTGGTCGCGTTTGGCTTCAGCCGCTCAGCAGCAGGGTTTGACTAATTTGCAATTGAGCTTTAGGGTTTATTTTGGTTATTCCCCCTTCTCCTTCTCTGTAGTATCCCGGAAAAGACCAGGAGAGTTGTCAAGTATCATCTTGCGAGGTCGCTTCAGTAGCTTAAAAAAAAAAAAAAGAAAAAGAGGGAGAAAGAGGGGGGAAAAAAAAAAAAAAAAAAGGAATCTACACAGTGGTTCTGGTGGCTTTTATTGACATTTCTTGGTGTTTTAGGAAAACGCCCTCGGGGCGCGCGGCACCCCGGGCCCGGCCCGCTCCATTTTCTCCGGCACCTGAGCCCTGACCTCACCTCACAAAATGAAGGCCGGGCCCCACCGGCTGGGACCGGCCGTTGCCATGGTTTTCGCCGGGGCGGTCACGTGCGCGGCGGAGCCACGTGACCCGCGGCCCGGCCGGGGCAGCCGCAGGATGGCGGCGTCGGGGGGACGGCGGTGTCTCCCGTGGAAAATGCCTGCCGCTCCCGGAGCTGCTCCGTGCGAGTTTGGGAGGAGCGGCACCGTTGGGCCGTCCATGAGGGCTCCTCGCACCGGCTGCGTTCGCTCCTCGCGGGGTTTGTGAAAACCCGCTTGGCAAGCCCAAAACGTCACTTGTGCGACGCCAGAATGGGGCCAGGGCCACCGCTGTCCTTCCAGTGCACGAGGAATTCCAAGATTGTGTCCCTGAGCTGCTCAATCCGTCACCAAAGCTCCGTGGCAGCAGCCGGCGGTGTCTTGGGGTGTCTCGGTGTGTGCTGGCTGCCCCATGTCCTCCTGAACATCCCCTGCCTTCAGAAGCAGGAGCTGGTTAAAGGCTGGAGCTGAGGAAGGATCCCCAAGTGTCCCCACAAGGCATCGGTTTACATTCTTTGGGCTCAAATCCTCGCAGTTAGGTGAAGCTCAGGTTTTTGGGTAGCGTAACCTTCCATGCTTTCCATGGGACAGGGGTGACCTAAGCAGAAGTGGAGGAAGAAAGGCAAGAAATTTCTGCAGTTACCTCTGAATCTTTCTTACCAAGAACCTCCAGCCTGGCCAGGATTCTAGAGTGTCCAGCTCGGACCCCAGTGCTTCCTTATCCCCTGCTGCTGGCTGCTATTGGGAAGAGAAAATGAAGCCTGCTGGAACTCAGCCTGACCAAGCTCAGCCTGCTTGCAGTACTTGGGCCCCTTTGGTGCATTTGGATGGAGTAAAAGCTTGAGATACCTCACCTGTGCTGCTCTCACTTTTAAAAGCTCCTTGGAGTGTAAGCGGCTCAAGTTTCCTGGCTCATTGTGCCCTCTAGAGGCACTTCTTCACCTTGTCCTAAATATTCCCAATATAGGATTTGTTGTCCCAAATCCTAGCATCAAAGACTCGACAAGCATCTACTACTCATTGAGGTGCCAGGCGTGATTTTCTGAGCAAATGACCTGCTGATTGTCCCCGGCCACAAGGATGGCTGCCAGATGCCCAGGAAAACTTCCCGCCAGGAGGAAGGGTGCTCTAGGGTGCCCAACCGTGTGTCTTGGGCCCTTCTGTTCCACGTGGTTCAGAACATTGTGCCCATACCGTGCTCGTGCACAAGAGCCAAGGGGCGACCCGCTGTCCAGAAACCATGTGCTGGATGCAGCCACCTCGCAAGGCACTGAGCCCTTGTGCCAAAGACAAGGTCAAAATCAATATCCATCTGGAAGCATTTCAGTTGTTTTCAGTAAAAAATCACAGATGGGGGTGTGTCTGTGTCGAGACCGTAATGGGTTTCTGCTGGTAAGTAACGGGCAAGAAAAGACTCTGTTAGTGTCGGTGCAGAAAGAGGATTATGTCATTAAGTGCTTAGCCGTAGGTAAGTGCGGCGCATGTGAATAGTTGATGTTTCCTTAAGATTCTGATAAATAACTTGTTTGGGAGGTCACAGCTTGCAAACATTTGCATTAGGAAAAGGAAAGGAGACTGGGATCGACTTCAGGACTTTATTCGCATCAAACGTGCAGAACTTAAGAGATTCGAGATTAACGCGTCAGGAGTTCAGTAAACAACACTACTCTCAAGGCAGCGTGAAGTTGTTTGTTTTTCTGTTTATTGACTCATTCTCTCTGCTTTTTCTTCTTCTTTACAGTGAAATAAAGAGAGAAAAGAGGGTACCCTCCCCAGATGTTATAGTGTTATCAGACAATGAACCTTCTAGCCCTAGAATGAATGGTTTAACAAAAATAGCATTAAAAGAGACCAACACGGAGGCGCTCATGGTGAGTCTGCTCGGCTTGATACGACTTTAGATTTTGCCATTTAGAGGTGAGAAAACACGGTGCTTGTTCCCACAGGGAAACCCGCCATCATCTGGCCTCGTAAGATGGACTTTTATGGCCTCATAAGATTGACGTGAAAACAGGGAATCTTGAAGTTCTACTAAAGATGTTGCACTTATTTATTGCTTATTTTGAAACTCCTCTTATTTTTTTTCCCCATTTCTAAAGTGCACCTTTTCCAGAACTGCCTTTTTGGTGAAGGTTGCATTATGGATGCAGTTTTTCTTACGCAGCCTTTGTTTTCAGACTTCCGTTTGCTTCATTTACTCACTTGGCTAATGAAGAAATCTCAAAAGTCTCTTTTACCTTGCAGGGTTCTTTAACTGTAGTTAGTTTTAATGTGCCCGTATTGCAGGCATATCAGTGTTATTAAGATGTACGTGACAGTTGCGCTGCTCTCAGTTCTTGTCATAACTTGCATCTTTTTGCCTCTCCCCCTCATTTTTTTTTCTCATGCTGTATTGCCTTAACTGGCCCTGCAGAAAAGCAGTCCAGAGGAGCGTGAGAGAATGATCAAACAACTAAAAGAAGAGTTACGGTTAGAAGAAGCAAAGCTTGTTTTATTGAAAAAGTTGCGGCAAAGTCAAATCCAGAAGGAGACCACTACTCAGAAGGTATTTATTTTACCTACGGTTATTTATTGTTTTGTGTTTTGGAATGGGAATAAGAAGAACAACTATGGCAGTTGCCATAACCAGCCTACAGAGTGTATTGTAACTGCCACTTAAGAAACATCTCACTTTTAATGAAATCTTCACAAAGATTGTTGGGTCTTTTCCTCTTAACGATCCATTTGGGTGGGATTCTTTTCTTTTTTGGTTTGTTTTGTCAGGACCAAATGACAAGACGGTTATGCTGGCAACCAAGTCCAAAAGCCAAAGGCCTTTTTATTGAAACTTAGATGCGCTTATGAATGTAATAAACTTCAAAGTATTAAAAACTATGCAGCACAGAGAGCACTAAAACACATTTGGAGGAGATCCTTGCAAATAACTCGACCTGTCAGCACATTTATTAAGGCATTTGAATCCCAAACACTGGGAACTGGCAGTTGATGGCTGTGTTGGTTATAATGCGTGGCAGACCTCCAAGTGGGGATTCCAGGGCTTGCCAGGTGAAGTCAGTCTGTGGTGAGATGTACACTTTAATCCCTCAGAAATCCAGCCCCTGGCAGGGAGGCTTCAGCCCTCCCTCCCTCAATTCCCATCTCCCCCACCATGACACACACAGAGATGGGGAGAAAAATGATTTGTAGGAAAGAAATGCAGGAAAAATCTGCCATTTCTGCCCAAGGAGCTGCCTGCTCTGGCTCTCTACTTTCTCTGCACTATTAACGCTGGCACAAAGGGCAGAGGTGGCTTGGAGGAGAAGGGAGGAGTGTGAAAACCCCACGCGAGACTTGGGACTAATTTCAAGTGTCTAGACCAGCAGCAACCAACTATCTTATTTTGCAGTGTGTGTTGCTGCCTTGATGCATTTTGCGATGGATTTTGTATATTTGTGTGCTTCGCTCTGCAGATGGATGTTTTACAGTTGCTTTTGGTTGTTCTCTTAGTGTTTTTTTCTCCTGGACTTTCACCCATTCGAGTAGCTGGAGTTAAAAGCTGTGCAAGTACCAGTTCGTTGCTGCCTGTCCAACGAGTGAACTTGGGCTGTTCGAATTCATGGCATACTCTAAACTTCTTTATCTGAAATCTCTTCCATAAACACGGTTCACTTTACGCTCTGCTTGAATTGAGCTAGTTGCAACCACTAGCAATGCTGGATAAGACTAAAGTAGGCTCCAAACTGAGACTGTTGAAATCTACTTCAACTTTGCTGTGTTTTTGGTGTCTGGGCACTTTCATTTATTTCGTAGCGTAATCTTATCTATGCTTGCTTAATAACGTCTTCATTTAAATACGCATGTTTAGATGCTTGGAGGAAGAAAGGGGCTGGGGGTGGGGGAAAACCGCAGTCTTTGAAGCCTCTCTCACTCGAGACGCAAGGAGGGAAGCACTCGAATTCCCCGAGCCTCTGTAATTCTGCTTGCAGCCTTACACTCGTCTGCTTTCTTTCTGGTTTTTCCTCTTCCAGCCTGCTGGTTCCTCTGGGAGTGCTGTGGCCACCCCTCCGCCCTTGGTGCGGGGGACGCAGAGCGTTCCTGCGGGCAAGCCGGCCCTCCAGGTCAGTGGGGTGGGCCAGGCTCAGGCTTTGCACTGGAGGACAGGACGGATCCCAGGGAAGGCCTCCCATCCGCATAAATAGCTTGGATGCAGCTGGAAAACATACTTTTCTTCTCCCTTATTTCTTTATTTTATAGCAGAGCAAGTGCTAACTCCCGCAATCCCCGCTATAAGCTCTTGAGGAACTCGATGGGGTGGGAGATAGAAGTAGGATGTCACCCGCAGGTAACTCTCACAAGCTGAGCTCGTCCTGGAGGGCCTGATCCACCCTGCTGATAAATACATGGGGGATACTGAGAGTAAGAACCTTGGCCAAAAAAGGGTGCCGTGGATGCCATAGGAAAAAGGTGCCATAGAAAAAAGTGCCATAGAAGTAACTGTGCCAGCCTATGACACTTCAGGGTTTAGAACTTCTTTGATTTTGGCTCATTTCAAGCAAATTTTAATATTTTCAAATGATGTTTGATGCTTGAAGTTGCAGCTGTATGTTCTGAATTTATTTCCCATGGAAAGTAGTGCTTTAGTTCCCCTGGAATACAGTGCTTGGGGGAAAGGGTTAACTTTGCTATCACTTCAGGCAATTTTCACAAAAGTTAAGTGGTTAGTTTTGGAGTAGTCTTTTCCTTGATGCAAGTTGCCTAAAGACAGCACTTTCAGAGGAACTGGACCACGTGTGAAATCTGCAGCAAACAGGCAGAGAAGCCTTGGTTGTATGTTGAGCGATCAGGCCAGAGAGTTCAGAATGCACAATTCTGGTCATTCTCCCTTAATTCGCAGCGTTTGGGCAAATTAACCCGATCTCCATCTGCTTTTGCTTGACTGTAAGAACTCTTTTAATTCCTGCGCGCAGGATTGGGATTAACATTTGGTCTTTAGTAAAAAGGCCTGACAGGAACGGGTGACGTTTTTCCCGTTCCTAAACATGCACACGTAGGATAAATAGTAAAAACGGGAGCTTTGGTGGTTTAGGAGCCTCAGTTCATGGCTGATGGTGAGGTTGGGGCGCGGGGAAGCGGCGGGACGCGAATCCCCGTTAACGGGACGCAGGGGCCGGGGCTCTCCTCACGCCACGGGCCCCTGCACTAGCACCTGCTGGAATGTAAGTGGTGCATGAAGCCAGATCACCTGCTATAACGTTCTGAGGAACTTGGAGGACTTGGCAGTCTGCAGCGCAGAAAGCATGGACAGCAGCTTTTCAAATATCTTTAGCCTGACTCCTTTTCTTTTTATTATTATTATTATTTTGCGTTGTTTTCTTTGAGCTTGTCCCCTTTCCACTCTCCCTTTTCCTTTCCCCGTACGTGCTTGTGTCCGTGTGGCCAGTCCCCTTCCCAGGCTCCTGCATCTCCGGCTTCTGTCTGGCCCCTGGGTCTGCTTGCAGACGGCGTTTTGCAATTCCCTGTTCTCTTACTCCCAGCAAAAATAAATCAATATAAATAAATAAGCTTGTCTTTGAACGTGAGCCAGCCTGGCTCGCTCTTCCACATCTTCCTGATCCCGATTGGCTCACCATAGATATTGCCTCCCTCGCGCCAGCCGGGGAGGAGAGACAAAAGGCAGATGGATGTTCCTGGGGCCGCTTCCACGTGGCCCGCTCTCTCTGGCTACAGTTGTGCCTCACCTCTCCCATGTCTGCCATACGGCAGGCCTGGAGCTGCTGAATCCCATGGTTGGTTGTTGCTGTTGTGGAAAACGTCACTCAGAACTGCTTTTACCTTCCGAATTCCGTGCAGGATGTGAGAGAACGATCTCTGAGCACGTAGCCAGACCGCTGTCCCATCCTTGCATCTGTTCGTATTGCTGCCTAACATCCAGATACCGCTTAGCCGCGCACTAGAGGAAAGCACGGATATAAATATGCCAGAATAAAGGAAAACAAGTGAATTCCCTTCTATTTTGCAGACCTCTTCTACACGGATACCAGGCACTGTTATTCCTCCTCCGTTGGTCCGTGGTGGGCAGCAGACTTCCTCAAAGCTAGGAACTCAGCAGAACACGCAGATAGTGATGCCACCTCTTGTCAGGGGTGCACAGGTAAGTATTTGCCTCATGGTAGACGGACTCTGTTCTTCATCTTTTCTTAACTGTGTTTTTCAGTCATCCTCCTTGTCCACAAAGATTCTGTATTGTACTTGAATAGAGTTGGGTATAATGCTGCTGATAGTTCCCTCTTCATTCCAGTTCATGCTTACACATTCTGCTGCTCCATGACACTTGCAGTGATCCATGAGATTGGTGATATGGGATAGAATTCTCCCTCTAGCTGCACCAAAAAAGATGCTTTTTATTTTTTAAATAAAAGTTCCTTTACAGACTTCCAGCTTTACCTGCTGCTTAGGAGAACAGCAGCAGAGGAAATAAAACTCACTGTTCTTTCACTTTTTTTTTTCCATATTATTCTTCCTGCCTTATCAATTTCACCTTTTAAAATGCTAAAACTTAACTTCTTTCCTCATTGTGTCTGTCTTCAGATTGAAAAAGAGCCGCTGAAATGAGCTAGTGAGTTGGAAATGTGAAGGTCCTTGACTTGTGAGGTTGTTATCATCTCTAAGAGAAACCAGTGGTGTCACTAAAGGAGTAGGGGTGCAGCGTGAGATTTGATGTGTTCTTCTAGAGTTATGACTTTTGAGAGACACCATGGAAAAAAAGTTTTCTTGTTAGATGAGGATTTATTTTTCGGTAAAAGGCCGACTTTTATCTGTTGCATAGCCAGTGCTAAGGAAGAAGAAGATATAAAGCATTTGGTGTTTCATTTTCTTTCTTTTACAATGATGTAGAGAACCTGCTTGTTCTGTGCAATAGCTTTTCTAATGCCTTTAAAATGAGGCAGACCCAACTACTGCACGTTCTGAAAGAGACTCGACTTGAAAACTTGAGATTTTTGGTGCAACTGTTTCGTCCTTAGTACGATGGCCTCAGACATAAGAATCTCTTTTGATGTTTCATGGAACTAGTTTCATTCTGACAGAGGGTGAAGGAGAAATGCCGTGTTTTGACAAGGATGTTAATCATCCCGCTTTTTTGCGTTCCCTGCCTTGCCTCATTTCCACTGTATCGTGTCATCCCATCTGGCTTCCACCACTTCCCACTATCTAATCCTCCCCATCCTTCATGGAACCATCACATCAGCCCATTTCTGTGTCTTCCCAGCAAATCCACAACATCCGACAGCACTCCAGCACAGGGCCGCCTCCGCTGCTGCTGGCACCGCGGGCATCGGTCCCCAGTGTGCAAATTCAGGGGCAGAGAATTATACAACAGGGTCTGATCCGTGTCGCCAATGTCCCCAATACCAGCCTGCTTGTCAATATCCCACAGGTGAGTCCCAGAGCTTTGCACCAAATATAACATTAATATGAGAATACAGGTGAGCAGAGGCAATTGCTGTGGTTCCTCGTGGCTGCACTTACCCTGCTCTTCCTGCACACACCATTGCTGTGCTTATGTTCACCCACTCTGTACAGAAATAGGAAAAAAATATTGCAGATAATTGGGAAGAAGTGTACATATCAGTGAGCTGAGTTTTCCCCATTTGCTATTCCAATACGAAACCGTCCTTCAGAATATTCTCTCTTCTTCTTTAGGAAACATAAATAAAATGTGTTCTGGTAAACAGAACTCAAAATGGATTAGCGCTTCTATTTCGAAACACCAAAAGATGTTGCCGTGCAAGCAGTGTAGATAAAAGCAGCGCAGAAGCACATGTTTGTTTTAAAACTAACAATAATGATTTTGGCAAAGTCGTACGAAAAGTACGCTTTTTTTTTTCGCCTCCCCTTCCAGATTTCCAATATCTGGAAATGATCAGTGAAGAAAAATGAAATTATTTAGAAAAAGGATTAGAGGATTAGATGCCCTGTTAGTTTTAATAGGATCTAAGCGTGCGTGTGTATCGTGATGTGTTTGGTAGACTGCATAAAATAGGTCTTGGCGGGAGATGGTCTCCGTTGTGCACTCACAAAACCCACCCGTCACAGCAAACACCGAGTGTCCTCCCTCCTTTTGACCATCTCAGTAGAACAGGAGTATTTCCAAAGGGCTGAACACGGTGGCGCTTGTCCCTGACCAAAACGTTCAACTTTCCCCCCAAGGCGTCGCCCACCTCACTAAAAGGTACGACGGTGACGGCGGCGCAGGCGAACGCCACCACGACGAGCGCCGCTGCCATGGGGAACTCGAGCGAGTCGCCCGCGAGCCGGCAGGCGGCCGCCAAGCTCGCCTTGCGGAAGCAGCTGGAGAAGACGCTGCTCGAGATTCCTCCTCCGAAGCCGCCCGCGCCGGAGATGAACTTCCTGCCAAGTGCCGCTAATAACGAATTCATCTACTTGGTTGGGTTGGAAGAGGTTGTGCAGAATTTGCTGGAAACTCAAGGTGAGGCGGCATTAAAAATCTTACAGGTGAAGAGAGAAACTTTCCCGTGTGGACTCTTAGCTAAAAACACGTGGTGAAGAGCTTCAGCCTTTGCATAGTTAAATTTTCATAGGCTGCCTCATGTTGGATTCACTTTCTCTGACAATTTTTAAATTGCTTTATTTAACTGCGCAATTCTAGAATGTCACAATGGTCTGACTTTGTGTTAGGCATTAATTATAAAGATTTCTCTAAAATGCATCCACTTCTCCCTAGAGCTGTTGACTTTTCTCTCAACTGCATGTTTGTCCATCAATGTTGAATTCCCAAAAGAGAGATTTTCCGCAGATTCCTTACCAATCTGTTCACAGGCAGGAATGGGATAGATATCCTGGAGAAACTGTCTCAAAACAAAGGAGGAATCCAATTCTAGGCTAATTTATGTAGAAGGAGCAGAGGCATAAAGTTCCTGCCCCGCCGCTCAAGGGGTTAGCTCTCGTTTTGCAGGAGCTGCACGCGTAGCCGAGCTAACCCCGTCGTGTCCCTCAGGTAAAGCTTCCGTTGCTGCATCGTGCCGCGAGCCCTACATGTGCGCGCAGTGCAAGACCGACTTCACCTGCCGCTGGAGGGAGGAGAAGAACGGCACCATCATGTGCGAAACCTGCATGACTTCCAACCAGAAAAAGGCCTTGAAAGCGGAGCACACGAACCGGCTGAAGGCTGCCTTTGTGAAAGCCCTGCAGCAGGAGCAGGAGATCGAGCAGAGGATACTGCAGCAGACGGCGTCGCCCGTGCAGAGCAAGGCGGAGCCCATCGTGCAGCACCACTCGCTCAAGCAGGTACGGATCTGACCATGGGGAGCTGCATCCCAGTGGTGTCTGGTGCACGGATGGGAAGCTGCTGCTCGAGCTTCGTGTTCTCTTTGAGCTCCACGGTGTGTGCTGGAGTTTGAGCTCAAAACGGGGCTGTTTAAAATGTTCTGTTGTGTCCTGGTGACCTGTAAACTGTCTTGTGGGGACCTGAAGGGTGGAAGTCGGTGATGCTCTTCCTGCAGAGTCACTGTGATTATCCTGGGGTTTTTAGCTCTCATCTCACAAAACATTGTCCTGAACTTATTTTGGGATGTACTAAATGGCAAATTTTGCTCCAATGCAAATGCCTAAGAGGGAGAAATACCTCGTTTGAGCCAGGAACGCCTAACTTTTTTTGTGAAGTTTCAGGGTAATGGATAATAGCCGTGGCCTCAGAGCCCGGATCTTTTAGGCTTTGCAAATAACACCTTTGAATTAGGAGAAAATGGAAACTACTTAAGTGCTGCTTTGAGGTGAAATAATCAGGGTGTGCTGATGCTGACAGAGAAGGAGTGTTGGTCTGTGTGTGGAGATGCCTACACAGCTCCTCTGTGCTGCTTTGCACTTGACTGACTCTCCAGTCTTACCGACGCTTTCAGGAGCGTAAAGCCAGTTCTTACTTTAGTACAGAGATCCTGAAGCTGTCAGCCCCGAGACTAACTACTAACTATTCCAGATGTAGACAGCAGGAGAGGGAAATGGAGTGAGGATTCCTCAGGGCTGGTGGAAAGCGAAGCAAAGCTGTTGTGCCCACGCAGCCCTGTGCTCTCTCGGCAGACTTCTAGCCAGATGTCTCGAGGTGCTGGAGCCCCGCGAGGAGTGTTGCATGCGTTTAGCCAGTCACCCAAGTTGCAGAATGCATCGTCTGCAGCAGCACTTGGGAGCAGGCCAGGTAAGCATGCTGAGAGACCTGTCAGCAAGGGCAGCGCTGCCACCTGGAAGAAGACTTCCATCAATACAGGTAGATTTTTCTCTAAAGTTCCTTTTCTTTGTGCTTACTAGCTGCACTCTATCCAACAATCATAGTTCTTTGGGTAAGAATGCTTTCTCTTTGACACTTCCTGCATGAAAACCTGGGGTTACCAAGGGTTAAACCTGGTGATCCCTGGTTAATATTCTTCTTTGCACCTGCTCTCAGTGTAGTTTATGTTCATCAGAAGTGATGAAGTGCTGCCATTTAAAACCAACACTGCTTTACACCGTTGCATATAGATTTAATGTGGTACTGAACTGTTCAGCACCCTGCACGGTCAGCACTGCACTGCAGGAGTTTGTCACTTAATTCAGTCGTTTAATTTTGATCGTTTAATTTCTCTTTGCTGTAATCAACATACAATAGATCTTGTTTTAGGTAAAGTACAGTACGAATGTCTAGAATTTCTCATTATTTGAACTGCTAACTAAAGCAGTTGCTTTGATACAAACTTTATTTATGGAATTTTAACTTCTAATTTTACCTTGTGATATTTTGTTTGTTTGTTTGTTTCTTTCTGTTTTATCTTCATGCTTTTCCTGTATTGTGATGCTTGTTCTGCTCTCTTTTCTATTCTGTCAGGTGGGGCTTTACCTTTTGTTAATCCTAGTTTAGCTGTGCACAAGTCGTCTTCAGCAGTAGACCGCCAGCGCGAATATCTCCTGGATATGATTCCCCCACGGTCCATCCCACAGTCTGCCACGTGGAAATAATGCAGAGGAATTCCCAAGAGGAAGACTTAGCCTGTTTCTGCCATCCTTTTTATACCACATTACAGTGGAATCTGCTTTAATCCCAGCTGGATACGCCCCAGGCTTCATAGGATGCAAGAAGACCACTCCTCATCCCATCGAGTGCTGCTGTCCCCGCTGTGAGCAAATGACACCACGTGGGTGGGAAAGACTTGAGCTCGTTTGGTTATCAGATCCTTATGATTGATTGATGATGAAGGCTGTCAGGGAAGGGGAAGAATTCGTAATTTTGGGGGGCTTTATGCATTTAGTTTTTTTGTCACCAGCACAAAAGGAGGACTAATGACTCTCTGCCTTCGGTTTCTTTATTAATAACTCCCCGTTCAGCGAGAGCGCGGCGTCCGCGCGCGCTCAGGCGTGGACGGCAGCTCCAGGAAAGAGGAATCTCAGCCTGATGTTGCAGATGCGTTTAGCGAGCCGGATTCATGTCTGCTTCTCTTCCCGGCCCCTCCTCAACCCAGGGAGGCAGCCTCCAGATTATAATGTCTCCAAATCGTCTGATGATGAGCTAACGATAAATAAGTACAAACTCCAATTCCAGTTGAGTCTGGTTTTTCTAAGGGACTGGCTGCCACCAAAACTTGTCTGGTAGGTGGGAACCAGTGCAGGAGTCTCTCACTTTTGTTGGATTCTGTTTTGAATAGACTTTTGGAACTTTTTGGTAGTGCAAAATCAAACTTACCGAATAGACAACCACCTTTGTTCAGTCTTTCTAATTCAGCGAAGAGCAGTTGGGCCTTTCATATGTTCCCGGAGACTTAAGAGTAAAACTTTTTCCTTTTTTGGGGGGAGTTTTTGTTGTTGTTGCTGTTGTTGTTTTGAGAAATCCTACTCAGAACCTAGGAATTCCAGCAGCCGCGTGCGGTCGAGGGGGCGAGCGGAGGGAGCGGAGGCCTGGGAGGCTGCGCTCAGGTAACAGGTTCTTTGCCCTGTCCCCGGGTCCCACCGAGCAGCAGCTCGGGGTGGCTCTGCCACCGCGTGCTGGGCTGGTTTCGGGCACCTCGATCCCTCTGAAATTCCGTTCTTCCAAGCGTTCCACGCATGCTCCTCTGCCCCGTCCCTTCCACGCTTCATTTTGGATAGAGCTTTAGGCAGCCCTGCTTTAAGGACAGGTTTCTCTGTGGGTTTAATATATTTGGGGGATTCCGCAGGTTTAAATCCCAAGTTGATCAGGTCCAGTTTTTCTTCTCGTCGTCTTCTCTCCTTTTTCCCTGTTGCTTCTCCCCAATTAAAGTTGAATTCAAGTGGCAGAAATACATGCCTTACTACTTAGGTTGCATATCAGTGCTAGAAGTAGTGCTGATAAGAATTATTTGCAAAGGAAAAAATATATATATATCTATATATCTATATATAAAAGAAAAGGGGGGAGGGGTTACTATTCAGTCTATGCTGAATCTATTTTCTTAGCAATTGCAATTAGATCTCACTTTAAATCAGTTACTGTATAGGGTCATCCCTCTTAAGATCTAACTATTGCATAGTGGAAGAAGAAAACTCACGTTCGTTTTAGCCCCTATTCTGTTGTGTGAATTTCAGTATTTAGATGCTCTTGAAAACTGTTGGGTAGTCTAGAAAAACTAGTTTTGCAAAATGGTATTTGTTGCTGTATAAAGCCCTAGAATTTCAATTTGACTGTTTTTTTTTGTTTGTTTGTTTGTTTTACAAATGTAAATTAAGAGCTAAATGGGGATGAGAGGAATTAGTTTGAGTTTTTGAATTTTTCTTTTCATTCCAAGATATTTTGGACTGGGAGATGTGGAGAGAGAAATTGAGTGCATTTTATTTTTGCACTTTGAAATACTATGAAAATGTTTCAGTTTCTTAAACGTGTGAAGGTTTTCCTTGTTTTGCTTGGTTTTCTCTCTTTTGACAAATACCTGCATTATTGCATCTCTGATACAAATGTCTAGTACTATTGAATGACCTGGGGAAAGTGCATTTGTTTAAAAAAGAAAAAAAAATCTCAATTAAAATTCAAAGTCATTTTGGGGAAACCTGGACAATTTAGCAATTTCCTTCCAGTACTGAAGAAGCTTTGGCTGCAGCTGATGCTGGGAAGAGGGGACTGGAAGGAGGGACCGAAGTGTTAAAGTCGCCTGGTTTAAAAGCTGTGTCAAAACCTCTTTGGGAGCCGGCAGCTCAGTAGGGCACCGTCTGCGCTTGGATTTCAGCTCAGCGGAGAGGGGACGTTTGTCGTTTTAAGATCCAAGCGTGGAAAGAAGAGCGAGTCTGCGCTGCCCCCTTGAAAATCCCGCAGCCCCCCGACCTGGGCTTGTTGTCATTCAGCCTCCAATAACCCCCGCAACCAAAATCCACGTGTTTGGGGGCAGAATTGTCTTGCAGGCTTCAAACCAGCGTGAAATCCAAGGTGGGTTTTACGCTGTCGGGGTCCCAAAGCGTCTTGGCACTGCTTTTAACGCTGCTCCGTGGAGTGTTGCAGGTAACGTAGAGTATGTATTTATTGCCTCTGTGTTCCTGCAGAGGTTAGGTAAGCGCACCAGGAGCGGAGTGAAGGGCCGTGACCCACGTTGTTGCGGAGGAGCCGCTCCATCCTTCTAGTCGGAGCTGCGTATGCAGTTGGGTAGCGTTTCACAGGGCTAGTTAACGTGTCATATGTTAGGCTTAGCGTAGTTGTTCAAACACTTGCTCCAGTCTTTCCCACTCTTCTCTCTTGCCCTTCATCCGCTCCCTTTCCTTGCAAAAACCCCCCTCCAAGCCCCGAGGAGCGACGGCCGCGAGGCGGGCGCAGCCGCCACCGGAGGCTCGGGGCGCGCGGAGGCGGCCGGCACCAAATCCCGCTTCTCTTCACGCTCCTGTCCCCCTTGGAGACTCCCGCCGCCTTAAGGGCTACTAATTCCTGCTGCCGGGGGGAGGCCCTGGAGGACGCGGCCTCGCCTGGAAAAGGAGACCCTCTCCCTGCAGCTCCCTGGGAGCGAGAGACTGAAGGCGCCGGCGGAGCGCGACCGCGGGCATCGTTCAGGCGGCGACCGCGGCGTCCCGGCCCTGCGCTGCTCCGTGCGCCCTGCTGCGTGTGCCGCCCGGAGCCCCCCGTGCCGCCCGGAGCCCCCCGGAGCCCCCGCGGCCCCTCTCCTGGCGAGAGCGCTGCGGCAGCGCGGGGCCTTGCAAGCCATAGAACCCTCCTTGGAGACGGTGCGACCACAAGGTTTTATAATACAGTAATAATGACAATGACTATTGTACTTAGATTTTAGCAACTTGTGAAATAAACCCCTGATTTTCATTGGAAACCAGTGTTGCGATCTGGGAGCCGTGTGGTTCTTTTTTTTTTTAATTTTATTTTTTTATAACCTAATTTATTATCTGCTTGGTTTCGGAGCACGGGCCGGGCGACGGCTCGTGGCTCAGAAACGTGAAAAGTGGCCTGGTTGAACCGTTTATTTTTATAGTGCAGTCAACTTTGACAGCTTTTCCAGTTCATGTAAAGTGTGACTTTGCTAATTTTTGTATTCTAGGGATTCCTGTGAATGGCATTCCAGGTGTAATATTGAAGAAGACTTTTGGTTAATC
>VZSG01001292.1:8259-20730 GCA_013398315.1 Nothoprocta pentlandii
GGAGATCTTTGGAGATCTGGACGCAGCCCTGTGCCACGTGCTCTAGGTGACCCTGCGTGTGCAGGGGGGTTGGACTCGATGACCTCTGAGGTCCCTTCCAACCTTAAGCATTCTGTGATTCTGTGATTCTATGACTTTAATGAAGAAAAAAGGGAAGCTCACTTGTTCCTGTCCTCATCTACTTAAGCAAACTTTTTATTTTTTCCCCTTTGAAGAGATGCATTTCAAAGGAAGATGTAGTTAATATGTAAGGTTAACATTTACCTTCCTGAAATTTTCCAACAGCTCAGCTAGATCATACAACTGCCCTTCCAGTGTATCAAATGTAGGGCCTTGGGTTTCAATTTCTCTCTTCCCTGAAATGAATGCTGTTTCGATCTTTTCACACATATTTTGCATGTATTATTGCATACATAGCAAAGACATACTTTTTGTTTCAGAACTTTAAAAACTTTGTTTACTTGCTTTTTAAGGCTCATTCAGATAAATAAATACAGAGAAGTGCAATTCAGTAAAAACAATAGTGCTGAAAATGGAATATGAAGACTAACATCCTGTATTTTGGAAAACTCTGTGACAAGGGAACAATAATTCGGAAGGCAGCGGGTGAAATTTTAGTCTGTAAACAAAGGCAGTGGCAAAAATTCTCCATTGACGCTCCTGAATCGTTTTCTCCTTGAATAGGCAGCAGGTAACTGAGAAATAATCATTTCAGTCACTGTCTGTGAGTGACAGTAACAAGGAGTACTTGCAGCATTCCAGAGTGAGACTGAAGCATTGCACTGAAACTCAGATTGGTTAAGAGCTTTAACTCAAACTTGAATTTTATCTGCTTGACAAACAAAGTGTTGCCTTTGCTATAGCTGTGCCTTTGCCAGTCAATTAAGGTCAAAGAAAACACTTTTTTAGTGGGTTAGATTAGACTGCTTACTTTCTGCTTGTGGAAATACTTAAGAAATACATATGTAAAATAAAAGGATTTTTTTTGCCTTTCTTCTGATTTTAACAGAAAGTTGAAAGTTTAACGGAAATGTGTACCAAGGCACTACGGTCAGTAAAAGAACTACTACTTTTATCTGCTGTCTAACATCATTCTCCTAATCCCTTCATCATGGAGGTTTATTCATATAATGGGTGAAGTGAATCAGCCAAATCAAATGCAGTCGTATTAGCTGTATCCGATATGAGATTTATGTCACTTACTTTTCCTAAAATAATCTGTAAGTAAAGAACACAGGGCTTCCTCTTTGTATTTTATTTATGCTTTTTTTTTTTTTTTTGCATATAGAGAAGCTCCAATTCTGTTTCACTTTAGAAATTCCTATCCTCTTTATGATGTGGATCCCAAGCATGAAAACAAAAGAAGTAGTGACAACTGAGAAGAGAATATTTGATTTATGAAGAAGACAAAAAACCTTTGTAACATTACTTAAAAGTTTTGTTACAATGTTTTTTTTTTAATAAATGTTTTCTGTCTTCACTAATGAGTTATCATAATGAAAATGCAAATCTTTAATGGGGGATTTATTAGGACTGCATCCTGACTAAGAACTCATGAGGAGTCCTCTTTTCTCACAGAAATTATCATACAAGCTGCCAGGTCAATAGTTTCATATCTTAGACTTTTCAGAGTAGAATAACAGTATTCCATGTCCATCTAAGACCTCTCTAGCAGTATTTTTTTTCAGATTTTCTCTGCATATCATAAAAGAGGCGTTCCTTCCCATCACTTCCTAACACATCCACACAAAAACAACCATCCAAATTGCTGGTGATCGGGTCAACGGTCACTTTTCTCTGTTAAAATTCTCCTATTTGTTTCCGAGCAAACACTGTCCTCTTGCACACAAAGCATGCATTTATGCTGATTAAACACTTTATTATACACTTTGGTTTTATCAGCAGGGTGTGCATAATCAGGCGTATTGACTCAAACACAGAAGCATAGATTGGCTTACTCAGTTAAAAGCTTTGATATGCCAACTTCTAGAGTTTATAGGTTGGCCTAAATGAATCCACAGTGCTTATGGATCCTGGTTTACTCTTCATCTCTAAGACAAAATTTTTAGTTCCGCAAAGGCAGAGGTATAGTCTTCTTCCTAATAACTCTGCTTTTTGACATGTTCATATGTGCTTCCCTTGCTACTGCAACACAAATACGATTCTAAATAATGATTATACCGCATGTTACCATACAATTTACAAGCATCACTGACCGTCTTAGTTCAAGGCCAAACATAGGCTGCAGGATGAAGGAGCTTCAGGGAGACATACTCAGGAAAGCAATCCTGCCCTCATTCAGGGGTGCCAGCAGTTCCTCAGTAGATAAACTCTAGCTTTCAAATTTCATTCATTTCAGTGAATGGATTCATCCATCACTTCAGTGGACTACCGAAAAAGTAGTCATCAAAAAGTGTGCTGTGCTTATATATTTTGAACAATCTTTTAGGATGTGCATACTATACTAAGAATTGGAAATAGTAATATACTATGTTGAAAGAACTCCTGCAAAAGTAATATGATTTTTATGACCATTAACTTGCAATCTGTGCAGTGATTTAGCTATAATTCTCAGATTACTGATCAACATTTTTTTACCCAGTCAGCTCTTTGCTGGGAAGCGAGATGAGGAAAACAAGAGACGGTTGCGTGGATGAGAGTGAACAAACAACTTATCATTATTGCAAAACAGAAGTGAACAACCACACAAGGAAAATAGTCTTTTTTATTCTGGATGTACTGTTTATCACTTGCTATTTTACTATTAAATTCTAACTTATTGTTACATTTTTTTTTCTCTTTCATGTTACCTTAAAAAAAAACAAAACAATTACCTCCATGCCCATTTTTTTTTAAAGCATACATCACGTTCCCATGTGTTACAAGAAATTTGAGCATACAGATTGGTTTACTCAAGTGTTTTGGCTAACAAAGGTCAAGAGGAATGGGTTATAAATATGTAAATCATTAATTGTAGTATGTGTTCCTTTTACTGTGTTCCTGAGATTTGCACAGGAGAACAGAGATTAAATGTTTCCCTATAGGCTGCTGATGTTTCTTGATACATTAGTTATCTTTGTGTTGGTGCAAGAAGGCGTCTGCTCTGTTGTATTGATTGCTTTTGTCACCCACTTGAACATTCACAAAGCAATAATGTAATACAAGTTTATCATGATTAGAGTTCTTGATTATCTCAAAGCCTTGATTTAAAATGCTACTACAATAAGTGTGAGAAAAGTATGACCAGGAAAATAGAGCATAAAACAAGAATATGAGGAAACCCTAATAAAAAGTGAGACAGTAGAAAGAAAAATGGTAAGAAATGTGAGAAAAGGAGCTCATTTAAAAATGTGATACTCGAAGAAAACCACATCATGTTTTGGCAGGTGCCTCAGTATACACAGAACAACAAGGGAATTTAACAAGATTTGAGAGCTCAGAGCCTCAGGTGGATTATCCCACATTGCTGGCTATCATATGAACAGTCTCACTAAGTTCAGAGGGAATATTTCTCTGCTTAAAGTGAAGTCTGTGACTTATTAATTCCATATAGACTGTGCAGCAGATAAAAGCTCATATGCCAAAAAGATGCTTGCAGTCTGTATCTCTAATCCTCTGCTGTACCAATGTGGCCAGGCACATGTTTTGAGATAAAATCAGGGTATCTAGGATAGATCCTGGATTGTGAAGCTCTGTGACTCTGCAAGTCGTTGCAGTATTAAGAATATTCATACAATGTTAACAAGGTTAACAGAATATCACTGGCAGGGCAATATTGCACTCAAATTGTGTTCAATTCAGAGCGATAGCTTGAACATGTTTGGAGACCTAATAAAGCACAGCTTCTTAGGCTTTTGCCCTCTGAACAGCTTTGGAGCTTGGGCTGAGGCAGATTTTCAGAGAGACCCCATTAGTCACAATACTCAGAGGTGAATTACCAGACGCAAATCTGGTTTTAGGAGTAGGCTTGAACCAATATTGCAGATGTATCCAGGACATGCAACACTTGATGCAAGTGCTTCCCATCCTAGAAAAGGGACCATCATCAACAACTTCCACTGAAGAAGAAATTTTTAATATGCGAGAAGCCTCCTTAACCAGCCACTGAGACTACTGCTAAACAAACAATACTCAGAGAGACAAGCAATGCAATCTTCTAGAAAGGACAAAATTTTCCAGTATCTAGTTTTGCAAGATGATATATAAAAGTCCAGTAGTTAGCAGAGCTGTATTGATGCTTTGGAAGCCAAATACAACTAGCAGCCTTTGACTTTATGCCAGTTTAGCACTGGGTGTGAAACTTCTGGCAGCTTGCCTAGACTTTTTAGGTCTGGAGGGAGAATAAGAGAGTGAATGAGTGCATAGACTTGAGAATTCAGAAGGTTTTATAAATCTCATTCTGCTTCTCTTTTCAACTTACAAGTAACCATTTGTGTCTTACAGAAACTACAGACAATCTAACTTGCAAGGTATAGTCAGACCCCAAACCAGATCTGCTCCTTTTTTAGAGGAGGTTTTTAGAAGTGTTAAACTGTATTCTGTCCTCCCTTTACACAAAAATTATTGTCAAGAAAGAAAAAAACATTATCAGCTTTGATTTTTAGGCTGTTTAGTGAACTATCCTCTAGCTTGAAACTCTGAGCTTTCTTGTTAATAGGCAGGACTTTTTAAAGCCCCCGCCCTCTCTCAGAATATCAGAAGTGCTTGCAGCATTTGGAAACAAATGGTCACAGCTCCTAAGAAATGAGAAAATGCAAAATTTTAAGGATCTTTGGTGTTCGCATAGTAAATACACCGTGCCACAGTGCTTAACCTCATGCTTTGACTTTAGCAATTTTAGGTTCAAGGAGTGCTTTTCCAGGTCAGTGAAATCATTTTCTCTGTGCTTGCAGTAGGGAGCCAACTTAAAATCTGATGAAAATACTATGTGTTTGATGTATGATAAAAAATCAGAAGTCTCTCTTCTATTGCCATCCGCCTCTGTATTCCCTTATAGTCAGCACAACCCATGTATTTGCAGCTCTGATTATTCCAACATTACCTCAAAAATGCCAGACATGATTGCTACTTCAAAACTGGAGTACTGCAGGAAGATTTTGCAGCAAATATGCAGGCATTACTGAGAGCAGTAATGTACCTACAGTCCTCCAATGTACATGTCTATTTTTCCCACACTGACTTGGAGAAGGAGGCAATGCAGATGAGACATTAATTTCTCCATGTTGGCAAATCCCACATATCCCGTTTTGTACCGCTTGCACTATTTTGTTGCCCTGAATGCCTTCAAGGGGATTAATAAATGGAGTTACTTCTTCAAGCTCTGGTGAACTTTCCTAAGATACTCAGAAACTGCGTCAGAAGTTTTAAGCAGTCTCTCCCACGAGTCCTGCTCCGTGGCCCCATAATTTCTTGTCTTAATAGAGGCACTGACAGTGTGCCTAGTGACAGTTCTAGTTCTATATCACCATCAGAGCGTGTGATATATTAACTTTCAAGCAGCCTGAAGGTTTTATTTGCTGTCAAAGATCTCTTTAAATATTGACCTCTTCAAATATTAAACATTCTGGACAAACACTCCGGAATCAGTGATGCAGAGGTTGCAAAATAAATTACTGTTTAAACCATGGAATGTGCAACATGACAGTTCAGACCAGCCACCTCTAACCATGCTCTGGAAAGTGCTCACCAGCTGTGATATTGGTGGCAAGACTAGTTTCAGACCCAACTTATTTCAGGAAGTATTATTATCAAATTATCATACTATTATTACATACATATTATTATCAAATATGCATACTAATGAATTTAGTTTTAATGACTCCAATTTCCTGATTGTCCTCAATCAATTCCTGATTGTGGAATTACTACTTTACGAAAAAGAATGTCCTTGATCACTAAAAACTCAAGTGTATGGTTTGAAACATTTAAAAGTTCAATAGTAAGGCTCATGTCTTCTGTATTTTCTTTCCCAGCTGGGAATTCCTCAGCCAATCTTCAGCTGTTGAAATTACTTTGGCATTTGTGTCTATATTGCCTTGGGGACCTTGGGCGAGTTTGTTTTCAAGTTCTTTGAGGCAAACGCCTTGCATGAGGAAGGAGTGCAAATTCTAAGCCATCTCCACCTCTAAGTTTTCCTGCCAGGTCTGTCTCCTTCTCACTATGCTCAAAAAATAAGAAAGAGCTGTTCTCTGGTAAGCCTCAGTGGAGTGTAAATGCTGCAGTAGATATATGCTATACACCGGATGCTTTTTACCTCAGCTCAGAAATAAACCTTTTGCAAGCAAGCTTAGCTCTAATCAGGTAAGACTTTTAACAAGAGAAGAACTCACAAGACCACATGCAAAATGTGGACTTATTGCAAGATGTACAACTGATGACCTGCGTTGTCAAGGACAGAGCAACAAACCATGTGTCTACTTTACGTTTTAGATGAGATTAGGAGGGCAATTTTGAAGCAAATCTCCTGATCACTCCCACATACCATGCTCTGTTTCACGCTGCAGAGAGGTCTTGAAGCATACAAACTGGTTTACCTGCAGATAACATGAAACCAGAAGTTGTGTCCCGGGAATGCCCCAAAGGTGCTTCCAACCTTAGTGGACTTTTAGTTTGCAGATCAGCCCAGAACTGGCCTGAAATAGAACACAAAAAAACAAATACACTGTGAAATATCCAAAGATCAGCAACAATTGTTTTTGCTCTACAGGTGAACACCTACTCGAGCACCCTACTTGCCAATGTCCACATAGTGGGTTTGAGCTGAGCTCCTGATATTCACATACCATCCCTTGCATCTGGTAACCACCTTTGATAGGTGTTGACCAATTCATAAAGAAGCAAACTAATTGGGAAAAAAAAAAAAAAAGACACAGGACACAGAAGAGCAAATGGTCTCTGAGTTACAACAGAAACAGAAACATCCTGTCTCTCTAAAGCTTGTTTTCTTCTGCTACTGCAAAGGATGTGAGGGAAGCACTGAGACAGGGCTTCCAGTCACAGGCAGGATTAAGGCTGAGATGACACCACTTTTTCTTTGATTTCAGGGGACAAATAACTGTGTATCCCAGACGACTATCTGAACAAATAGTACTTTACTGTAGGCACTGACTACAAAATCAAATCTTCAGGATAGATTTTAAAAGATTATACTCAGGCTAAAGACTACACCAGGGCAAATAACAAGATCCACCCAACTATTTTCTGCCCTTCATTCCAAGTCTCAAGTTTTAGTATATTAATGAGGACTTGCTTGAAAGATCCCTGGCGCTAAAGGCAAGAGCAACAGGAAACAACAGTTTTATCCCTTGCAGACCCACGGAACTTGAGCCAAAAGCCTTTGCTTTAGGCTTCCTTCTTTGGCCCTAGGAAGGATACTCTGGACGTATCCCTCCTTCTATCCACATTCTCATCTCAAAAAATTATTAAAAATTACTTCTGCCTCAAATATTTGCATGCATTTACTTCTGCTGGGACAATCGTAAGTTTAGTAGGCTTCTACATCTGCTTTAAATTAAGACCATGTTCTTATGCTTATACCTCCTAATTTTCAGAAGTTTTACTTACTTTTTGTTCCAGCCTATATTCTGGCAGTTACGTCCTCCTTAAGATTCGTATTTGTAGCTTAAATTTTCAAAAATTCTTATTCTTAAATTAAAATTTACATGCTGGGAAAAAAAAAACTCGAGATAATGTGTTTCTGTTTGAGACATCTCCTTGACATCTGAGGCTACCTAAGCGTGTTCCCTAATCATTCTTTCTCAAAGGTTTTGAGGATCTGTGTGCGAAAATTTTCCTATATATTGGCAGATTATCAAAGCATTGGAAAACATCTTTTCCTCTCTTCCAGAAAAGCAACACCAATATTTGGCCAGAGAGTATCTTTTGTCCAGCATTTGTAGTGCTACCAGGTCTTGGCATTCAGAGACTATCTGTCTTTTCTCAGTGATCAAAGACTAGCAAGTGCACCTGGGAGTAGACAACATGACTGCTATAAAGGGAATGTTGCTGAGTGTACATAAACTGGATTTTTCCTGAAGCTAGTTGAATTTTAAAATTTAAGTGGAAGGTTACAGTCAGCCAAAATGACCTCATGGGACCTACAGATAAAAGACACAGAGGTTAATTCAGCTGTAAGTCTAAGCAGGATGACACAGTAGATGGATGTCTGTGTGAGGGGGAACGGTTAATCTAACTTTACGTAACTGCTAAATATTTATTTAGTGAAAAAAAATCAAAAAATTGAGAAAAAAATATAGAATAAGCCTGTGCCTTTCCAAATGGGATTAACTGGTATGAGGAAAGATGCCAAATATTTTATTTGTTTATTTGCTTACTTTTAAAAGAGCAAACTCTTGTATGCAGACACAAAGCAGTTTATCCTATAAGACCCACAAAATATGTCACATACACAGACTATAGGATACAAGGTCATAAGTTTAATTTTCATGATGATTCAACCATTTCTGGGTAGCCTGACAACTAGTGTGTTGCTTTTGAGTCCACTAGACAACAAATGAGGCACTAGAAATTCTCCTCCTGTCTCTGGTGGAACCAAAAAATCAAGACAAGTCTAGTCAGTGCTTCTTCATCAAAACAGGCTTGATGATTGCTCAGATCTGCAAGCCTAGCTGTGTGACTCAGGATGACTGGGCCACTTCTCTGTACTCTTCAGCTATTTGCCACCTGCAGTGCTTTCAGAAACACATGGTGTAGACAGTTCCATTCATATGATTATTATCTTACACATATAAAAATATTTTCTCTGAGCACATGAGGTTTTTTGTTTTGTACTGCCTTAAAGAGTGCCTAAATCCAGAAGTTTACGTTCCCTTCTCTTTATATCCCTCTGTCATGGCTACCCACTTTTCAAATTTAGTAACATCTTATTGCAGCAGTAACAGCCTTGTCAGTGGCTCAAAGAGTTAAAGCCGAATGTGTCAGATTGGTGTAATATGGCCAACAGTTCTGTAATTCTTGTGTCTCTCTTCAAACCTTGAATTGTTCCAAATAATGTATTTAAAATATTGTATTTAGTATAGGCATTGTATATAGTATATTGAAATTAGGTGTTTTCTTTCTTGACTTTACTTAAATTGGGGCATTACACAGGAAAAGACTTCATCTAAGTCTGACTTCACTTACTGCTTTCTATTGGTATTGCTGGACAGGAAGGCCATGTCCTGACACTAGTCCAATCACCATTAAGAAAAAAAAAGTCATAAAATAAAATAAAATAAAATAAAATAAAATAAAATAAAATAAAATAAAACAAAACATAAAATAATAGCTGAGTGAGTTAAGTGAATTGGTCACTTGAGGATTTATTTGGTAGAATTTGTAAAATATTAGATCTGAGTGAAGATCTGTAGATTCCTCAGTCCCTGCTAATGTCTTTAACAGGGAAACTTGCTCCAGATGAATACAATGACCACTGCAGACTGCTTCATGAATGTGAATAAAAGTGCAACCAATGAATGCACACAGCTAAGAAATGCTTTTAGAAATGTGCATGGCTACTATACTGCTGGGCTCCCTGATGGTCAGATCGCAGCACACAAGCTTTCACCCAACTGACAAAGGATATTCAGTTGTAAAGAGTTTATATGGCCAACTTTCTAGCTGGGAAATGTTGTTCAAGCATTTCAGCTTTGTTTTTCCACACACTGTCAAAAGATTTTTTGTTGTGGCTTTTGTGCTTTCAAAGGCACAACAGAAATATTCACAAAGGCCCTATTCATGCCAGTATTTAACTGTTGATTGACACCTTCTGCCTGCTGAAAGTGAAAGCTAGCTGAGCCATCCCTTGGCTGGAAGGAGCTGGGAGTGAAATTGAACACTTTGTCCTCCTTCCCAAATACCTGTTTCTCTCAGCAAATCTAAAGGCCCACTTGTTGAAAAAATATTAAGTTTCAGAAAACAAGGCAATAAAAAACTATTTCTTTGTTAGATCTTTCTTCACATGCTTTCCTTAATGGCCCAACCCTAACCTCTGAACTATTGGTAGATATATCAACTCTTCTCATCAGTGTGTTATCTTATGGGAAACTGTGAGATTTTTGATGAGACGAGATCTTGTAAATGATGAGATCTTGTTTTCTATTTGTATCGCTGTAAACTTTGCCTGGAAAAAAAAAATACATAGACAAGGAATTTGGGTTTCACATACTTTAACAAAAAGTTATTTCCATGTACTTAAGTGATGTTTACACACAGACATCTACTAAAAGGAGCAAAAATTCTATAAAACAACTGCTACTTTTACCTCTTTCTAGTAGTTATAGCTTTCACTTTGAAATCTTCTGGCTTTAAAACACTCAAGTGAGTGTTGCAAGACAAGCAACTTGTCTTTTAGATGCATGCAAACATCTTGGCATTTGCCAAGATAAGTCTGGGGTGACATATTTAGCAAACTTTTCATTTCATATGTGGACTTCTAAAAATAATTGTCCAGCAAATGAGGCAAAATCAGCCCTACCATTCTGCAATATGACAATATGCTATATACAAGGAAGGAGTATACATCATCTTCTGAATTGTGTCTCTGGCGAACAACCAAGATTAATTTAATACTTTCAGAATATCTTAATGTGCCAATATTGAATATTGCCAATATGTGAAATAACTAGATAAATAGAAACAATAATATAAGAATTTAAAAATGAAGGCAAAAAACACAAGATAGAGAATAGTAATCATAAAACTGTATTTCTTGTGCAGCATTTTGACAGACTGTTAGTTATTTTCTTATACCTGAGGGAAATTCCAGAACTCTGAAAGCTGTGCCTTTTAATTTCAAGGGGAAGATAATTTTGCTTTCTAGGTGTCCTGTATTTCCACCACTCTCCTATGGGTATAAACTCTGATACAGAGCTTACCTGTTATCTGAGGGTAGTTCATTTATTCACACACTAACCCATTCCTTGATGCACAATGGATTCTCTTGCTCCTCATATTCTTTTAACTTTATTAAAAAGCATAAGGCTGTGTAAGTCAGATAGAGGTGCCTTATGTCACAAGGATTAGAGTGTTTTAAATAGACCTCTTTAATGGTCCTTTCGCCCCACCAGTAATTCTGGTTAGAGGACCAACACCCTTTTAGATTTTTCTCTAAAGCCTCATAGTCTCTTTTTACCCATAAAGTATTTTGTTCTTTTGCTCAGTTCTGCCCCAGTTCTGCTCTAGAATTAACTAGAAATTTGCTCAGCTTATCTTTCTGTAAAGCTTTTTTTTATATATTATTACGGATGTAAATGCAATGTATATGCATAAACATATTGTATATATATATATATAGAGAGAGAGAGAGACATAATATATACATAAGATCAGATGATCTGTTTTGATTTGTTATGATTTGTGTTTATACCATGGCAGGCAGTATGTTGAATATTACTCCAAAGGGGAAAATGGACAGAGGAATATTATGATGGTTAGGCCACAGACCACAATATTTGATGGCTTAAAGCAAATATTTCTTCTATCTTTGTCTAAGCTTTTTGTGTGAAAAGTGTGTAACAAAATTATCTTTCCCCAACATGGTTTCTATTTTATCTCCAGACACTGTAAGCTCCTGGGGAAAGCAAAGTCTTTCTTTGTCTTTATCCAGAATGAAAGAACTGTCTTATCCTCAAGCTTTTTTGCATGTAGAGGAATGACAGTAAAATGAAAGCAAAGAATATTTGGCCAGTTCTGTTGAGGCTTTTCAAATTAACATACTTGAGGCTATCACTTATCCTCAGGGTACAAGAAGGCAGTTCTAAATATGCTACTATGAAATCGCTTGAGCAGTTCCCGTGTAGTATAAGTAGTCACCACAGTTCCCGTGTAGTATAAGTAGTCACCATCTAAACAGCTAAACCCTGATTTTTCACAAGGGGCCTCCCCTGGCATGGGAGTTTCCAGCAAGAACTGACATAATACTTAGGCTTGTGAAACAGACAGGCAAGGTCACCTATGTGTGTTCATCCCTAGTCATTGCTACAAAGACATATGCTTCTGTCAGCAAGATGATGTGACCTGTCCTCATCTTTGATGTAAAAGTACTAGTAGGTTGGAAGAACTACAGCTGGCAAAGTTGACAGTTAGCTTTGTGACTTCTGTTTGGGGTCAGATGACTGGGCTGAACAGAAACACAGCTTTAGAGCAGCAAAGCCTGTTTTGGAAAGAATAAAAAAAGAAGAGAGAAAGAGAGAGAGAGAGAGAGAGAGAGAGAAAGAGAGAGAAAGCTATATAAATTTAAAGTGGAAAAAAATTTTGACCTATACATCTAGGTAATGTAAAGCAAAAATGTGTATATTCTGATCAGAGGTCAAATGCTGAGCCTTGTCAGTATTTGTTTGATTTTTGTTGTAATCAGCAGGAACTGTGTGAGCATATATCTAAGGTCAGAATTGAATCCTGATGTGAGCTGAGGTCAATATATACTTGGGATTTCATCAATTCCATATGGGTGTAACAAAATAGAATGAGCCA
>VZSG01001292.1:20960-40432 GCA_013398315.1 Nothoprocta pentlandii
TATGGGTTTAAGTTAAACATGTCACTTTCACTACAGTGCTCCACTTTAAAGTATCAATCAATCTTTTTTTTTTTTTTTTCCTTAAGTGATGATGAGAGCAAGAGACTTCCAGGTTCAATAATAATAATGAAAAAGTGTTCATACAGTGCCCCAGTCCTTTTACCATTGAATAGAGAAGTATTTTTCCTTTTGAGATTCCTACCACCTTAAATTAGCTCTGCATTCGACCATTTTTCTAGAACTCAGTGTATATGCACACAACTAAACTTACAAAACGGTAGGTGGGGTGTATTTTTGCCTGGTCGGAGACCCGACTCTCGTGTCTGCTGTGTACGGAGTAGCTGTAGGCTATTTCAGTGTTAGACTTTGTTTCCTGTTTGCATGCAACTGCATTCTACGTCTTGTGTGACTGCTGCAGCAAATGTCAGATTATAACGTATCTTATCCTCCCAGAACATTACAATTTTCATTCTATTGCCTATGCTGACCCTCAATGGGAAGAGGACTACATGAAAGACAGGTTTCTATAACCCCCCAATACCCATTCTTAGCAGATCCAAGGGTTTGAAGTACACAGGAGACTAAGTCCTACCTCCCTTGAGGTAGAAGCCATGCAAAACATCTGCTCTAGCTCTGGTCACACTTCTGTGCCTCATATAAAAGTGGTAAGGCAATAACTGCTATTTTAATTTACTTCTTGAATTTGCTTCTTGTTTATAAATAGGCGTAGCAGATTGGTTGTATAGAACCATCTGTCATAAACTGGCATGTTGTTCATTGTAATTATTTCTGATGAAAAAATCCATTAACCCAGGAATGTTCCATACCTTCTTGTGAAGTATTGTTCATTGTATGTTATCTGTAAAGAATATAAATTCTTTTATGATGAAAAAGGGTCCCACTCACACACAAAAAATATTCTTTTCTTCAAATATCCTGCTTACCTAACATACTGTAGTTATCAGATTAATTATTCTAAAAAGTAGAAATTGATTCTAGTCAAGGAAATTTAAAATACTAAGTATTTTGGAAGTGTTTGCATATTATGAAATAGCCTTTACAAGTTTCTCCCCAAGTGAAAGTAAGAATTTGTGTTAGGATGTAACACAGGATGTGCTCTATTACTAGCTGTACTCTGATTTTAAATATTTTATTACTAAAGGAAAAGCACTCAGATCGTAACTGTTGTAGATGCCAGATGTAATAAAAATGTAGCCAGATATAATAAAAACATCTGACAGCTACTACTGTGCAATGTAACAGCAGGACACTTCTTGGTGACCATGCAGAGTTTATTTTATGTTTAATCTTGAGCTGCTTTCGTAATGTGGAGCACAATCCCATTCCCCTATTCCATCATGGTCACAGTGGTGTGATGATACATCAACAACATGACATTGCATTGAAGAACCTGGAAGTTCCACCAGAACTCCCTCAGAAGATTCCAGGATTTTTGTTTGAAAGGGCAGCAAATGTGGCTATTGAACTCTTGCTTTTTGCTTTCCTCAACCATGTACAACCTGTGGTTTTTAGTATTATCAAATGATTCCCAAGAAAAGGTTTTTCAGATTGCTGCGACTCTTCATTCTATGGAAAATTTTCTTTCTCATTTTAATCTCATCTTCCTTTATTGTTTCATCTAATCTATCTGCGTTAAGGCAGACAGCCTTAGCCAACTAAAGGTACCTGTTTCTTTAGAGACCTCCTATGTGCCGAGTCCCATTAGCCTTGATGTAATCATCACCTGCAAGAAGGAAGAAAGACAGCAGAGAGATCCTGTCTATTGGGAGTACTCTTTAAATGGTTTCAAGCCCTGAAGTAAGGTACAGTTAAAAGATGTTCCAAAAGAACATTTTAGAACGAAAAAGTGGGAAAGAAAAGGAAAAAAAATCTATACATCTCCCACACTAGAATGTTACTCTGCCTATCCATTTAAAGAATCCTCTTCACTTTATTAGAGCTTTTCCAGATAATCAAATCCCCCTCTCCTGGCTGTAGACACTTAAGAAACTGTGATATAAAAGCCAGACAGGGAAACAATATAGAGAAAATACTATAGAAAAGGAAAAAGAGGGAAAAAAAATAAAAACAGAGATCGTGAACTAATGCTGTGTTCCCACAGATTGAAGCTAGTAATATAAGAAAAATAAGGTATAAACCCCATCAAAACTGGTCTTCAAAATACATCGTTTATTTGGACTGCAGTTACGGAAATGAGGCATTACTTGTTTAACCTCCTGTAAAGAAGAGACCATTCTAACTTAAAGAAAACATCATCTGTATTAAAGTGTATATATATCTACAGAGCAAGCAATGTTTTTCAGTCAGTAATAATGAAACTTAATGGAATAAGGCAAAAAATGAAAGAAAAAAGTGACTGATTGCAACTGTAGAAAAAATAAAATGTGTGTGGAAAAAAGGTAAATTCCCAAATTGAAATCTTACCAGGAAAGAGGACTGAAATAGTGGAAAATAACAAACAAATTCCTGTGAGATGAACTAATGCTGTGTCCTTCAAAGAGAACTAATCGGAAAGTAAAGAAAACAAGGTGTGTGGAACCAGAACATGGCAAAAAAAAGAAAAAAGAAAAAAAAAGGAGTCTAAGATCCAACCAGCACAGGCATTTCTATGTTAGGTCATTGGGAGAACAGTCTGTCTCCTATTTGGCACAGGAAGTTCACATGGGGGCTAAAGGAAGATGATTTTTGCGTTCCTGCCACTTTGAAGGGAACCTCACAGGTGTGAAGGACATTATTGTCCTGCTGCTCTTTCCAGCTCCACAGCGGCAAAAACTTGTAGTTACATCATGAGGGCAGAGAGAGATCCAGACTGCTGAGTGCAGCTCAACTCCCGGGGGAGTCAATGATAAAACTCAAGTGTCAATAACGCACTTCTCTGAAGAACTTTCCAGAACTTAGTCTCTCTTTTATTTTTCCATTTTTCCTGTCCACCAGTTTTTATTGCTTGCATTTTTATTTTGCTGTAATTACCCTTCATTAGAGGAATTATAACTCTATCAGGAACTTTGATGTAAAATATGGATTGTTATCTTAGTCATAAATTTCTTCCAAGATGAGATCATACATGCTCATTGTGTCCATTCAGGAAAAGGGTATATGTGCCTGAAAATGCCACCTTTTCTAATCCTAGTCTATCAGACGAATCCTTTAGTCTGACAAAGTTTGCTGAAAGAGGCAATGTAGTGTTTTGCATAAACCTCTGGTGTGTTGCTTTCTTATTAATTTATGAACGGTAATAACAAGGATTATAGTTAGGAGATGTGCTTTATAGGAAAGACCAAATTGATCTTGTAGAAATCAATTACCTTCACCACAGCTCAGTTTTCTCACATGAAAAAGTGAGGATCATCCGAAAAGGTGATGTTGAAGGAGGAGTACATGGAAAGTACTGATAAATCTGAAAAAGAGAGTGGTAACCTGGGCACTTAAGGGCAGTGACCCGTGGAGTCCTGCATCAGCACACAGGTATGTAGCAGAAAATTGGTGCTTAAGAGAAACGTCAACAAGGCTGAGCGTCAGAGTCCCAAAAATGTGCCAGGACCCAGTGCGGACCCTTAAGCAGTAGCCCAGTAAGTGTGCTGCAGTAGACCCCTACCAATTTCAAACTATCAAAAAAGAGCAATTCTAGATCTACCTGTTATTCATTCAGACAAAACGACTTTAAGAAACACTGACTCCTATAATCCGTAATATCTCCACCCTTGTAGAGAAGGCCACGTACTTTGGCCCTAAATAAGAGCTTGATGTACTTACTAATGAAAAATATATCCCTTCTCAGCACTATTAATGTTTAGTAAAAGCTATTTGCATCACAATAATATGAATAGCAATAACATTGAGAAATCAGTAATGATTCTAACTGCTAAGTCATTGCCCTTTCACCAATCAATAATTCCAGATTTCTTCTAAGAATCTTTTCTTCCGAGTCCTCAAAGGAATCTCCCATGAGGAGATCCTATATAATCTTAGGAAGTAGTATGGAGTGAGTTGACTAAAATGTGATAAAATTAATTTCTTCTGAGAGTTCACTTGTGTAGGGAAATCTGCTCTTAGAGCCTCATGCTTACTTTCAGGAGAATTGCTTTGTCTAAGACTATCAGTTTCTTTCTTTGCTATATGGTTCTTCTTGTATGGTTATTTATATTCTGTTTATTTGAGTATTTGGTCATGTCTGTGTACGCAGATGGTGAAGACACATTTGCATTCTACTGGCTGCAGCAGCTTCAAGTCACTCTATTTCTTAAATACAAGGTTATATAGGTGGAGGGTCAAAGCAACAGCTGGTAGTTGCACATTGTCGTACAAAGAATAGAAGAACTGGTACAGTATAAAAACATTTTCTTCCTTACCATCCTAAATCTGAGGAAGCAGCTGACAGTTACGGTGGTTACTGCTCTACCATTTATTAGCATGACCTGACCACTCCACTTTCCTTCCTGCACCAGCTCGAAGTATGTGTAGTTGCTCGTGGACTGTGGTGGCTGATCACTTGGCATGCAATGAAAATTTGACATCAATTTAAGCTTGCCTAAGTAGGCCATGCACAGACTACAATGGTTCAAAGGCAGCTTCAGCCATGAAGTTCAGGCCTCTCATGCTGCCAGCATGCAACCATTTAGTTTTTCAAGTGACAATGAGATGCCTTTTACAAATTTTTAAATAATAGAATCATTTGCAAGAAATTACTTATAATTTAGGCAAGCATATGCAGTAACTCCATGACTCACTCATTTACTTTGGATTCTTTTACAACTCCACAGGTACAAATCTGGGAATTTCACAGACATTTTCCAAGTCAATATTTGGATTCTTGCTTTGTTTAGAACATGCAGTTTCTAACACACTATCTTTGTTTTAGTATGAGGCCATGGAAAGAATTTCTATTTGTTTTGAATCATTTTAAGGTCTGTGGAAAAAAACTGCAAAAATATTTGGGATGTTTTGATTATGAAAGATACTTTTAGTCAACATTATGATGGTGATTTCACATGTAATGACAACTAAAAATTTCTAATGACCATTTCCTTTGGGAATGGACTTTCCCTGTAAAAGGACATTTTCTATTTCTGAACTTTTTATTCTCACAGTAAAAGTGCAAGGAAATTGTGTGACTAGAGATACCTCAAAACATTTATATAGATATGAACATATAGAATATATATATATATATATATGTAAAAACTACAGGTACCTCAGAACCTCTTGATACTCTAGTCCTCCATGGGAGATGATGATCATTTCTTAATCCCTAGAGGACAGACAGAAAAAAAAAAAGGCTAAGTGAACTGGAAACTACCATAGGGTTTGCAACATCTATCATTACTTATTGGCCCTGTGTGACAGAAGGTCACTTAATTTCACCATGCTCCAGTTCACTTTCTATTAAAGAGTCTGCTATTGCCCTGCTACTGTAGGATACATATGGTGGAACATATACCACAGAGATTTTTAGGAGTTCAGATACTACAGTGACTGAGGCTATACAATCAACTTAGATATAACTTAACTCTTGGTGTGTTAGAGACTAATATGTATAGGTTCTTCTGAGATCCATGGAGGAGCAGCCACTAGCAGTATCACACTGCATGTAAGAAGACAGCATTACTTTATACTCATATACCTTATGCAATTTTCTTAAAAACCTTGAATACTTCTTCTGCCGCGCGGTTGAAGAGAGTTCACAGCTGGAATATTGCACTGCTGTGCAGAATGCCATAGCTGCTGTGTTATCAGCAACATTTAGTTTGGGGAGCCTCCAGGTAGCTTATTAAGCAATTTTTTCAAGTGCTTTGTGCCAACAGAACAAGGGCCAAAATCCAGGCCATAAATACTAACAAAAGGGGCTTATTTTTCTGAGATTATCAGAACCCCGAGTAAATACTACAAATGAAAGTACTTTCTTAATCTGAGTTTATGTTGCAATGAGGCAATGAAGTGAAGCATGAAAATAGAGAGGTGAACTACTCATTTTAAATAATGCAATGGTCCAGGAAGAGATTTTTCTCTCACACTTGCCCTTTGTTCAGAGACTGTAGTTCTTGATACTCCTGACATGAAACACTGCCTTTAAGACTTTTTTTAAGCAGTGAGGGCCTCTCTTTTCCCTTTGTAAGTAGCCACAACTAGTGAGAGCCACCCAGTCTGAAGTTGAGGGTAAAAAATGTAACCGCTGTTAAACATCGATTCACAACAAAATGCTTAAAGTAAAAAACATTGTCCCAGCGGATGTGAAATATCATAGGCAGCTGATGTCAGCACTTTTTTTTCCAGCCTGCATCGGGTAAAGGTCTGGATGCAAGAGCTGCATAGTGGCTTCCTCTAGCCTCTAAGTTTAAATAGGGCTATTTTGTATGTTTTCCTTGAAGCTGCTTTCTTAAATCTGTTTTCGTCTCTTATGAATATGTTCAATGAATATCTTTATTCTAGCAGTCCCAAGTGTCTTTAAAGTCCTAGTTACAACAGACAAGAGTTTTCCTGCCTCTCTGCATGGCCCTTGCTCCTGCAGGGAAGAGCACGGAGCATCAGGCCTGCCCTGTGAGTGAGTGACTGGCTGGGGGTCTTTGCAAGGACCCACACAGGTGCATTGTAATTTAGCTAAGGGCAATTTCTTCTGCTTGCAGACTGAAGCAGGAGAAGAAATGTGTTTCAGTGTGTTTATTTGACATGTGGTACGTCCCAGGGGCATCTTTGTCAGCCAGGGAGAAAAATGCCTTCTGCTCTCAGAATGTCCTGAGACTACGATTTACACACAAAAACCAGGCACTTGGCATTCACACGGTCATTTAAGAAACTAACAAGCCTTGTGCCAGGGGGAAGGGGCCTGTCCCATACTCCCCTCACAAGTAAAAGCAGAGATACTGAGGGTGCAAGTTTGAGCACTGCATGGGACCAGGAAGGGAGGTGCGGCTGGTTTTCCCAGCAGAAGCCCTTTCCTAGTCAGTGAACACACTTAGGGTAGCTTGGTGACTTACATGGATCTCAGGGACACCAGCGAGATATAGTGCCACACAAGCCTTTTATGTTATTTCTCTAATCCTGAGGAATTAGAGAAGCAGACTGAAAAAAATCATCCTCTAGGAAATGCATTAATCTACATTTTTTTCAGTTTGTTGTTAAATACGCTGCACCACCTCTGTTCACAGGTTAGCCAGCTAGCCCTAAACTTGGGAGAGCACAAAATCCTGGAAAATATAGTTCTAAATGAACTATAACAAAAGCCCATAAATAGCATATACATTTTGTCTTTGCAGTTCAGGAAAAATAAATATACGGGGAAGTAAACTGAGATAGAGTGACAGTATGTCTTCCTCTGATCCTACATCAAGACAGTAAGGAGACACACCTCAGATGTTGAAAAATTAGTCTTTAAAAGAAAATTATATACTTATTTGTCTATACAGGAGTTTTCTAATGGGTTCGAAAGCAAAAGCAAAGAAGAATGGGGCCTGGAAAAGAAGACGGATGTTTTGTTATTCTTTTAGATTTTTTGTTTGATTGTTTGTTTTCTCCTTAAGTCCATTCCTTTGTGCAAGAATTGGTAATTAGTTTAGAAGGATTTGGCTATCCCACCTTCAGTGATCATCCATCACCGAAGAAATACAATCTAGCTTGATGTACCCACAAGAGTCAAAGATATGAGTTCTACCTCTTGGATAAAGATTCACATGAGCTACAGGGGTAAAATTAGTCTTGGAGGACTGCACAGTTAGGCCATGGTGGTTTTGCCTTCTATAAGGTCATGAGAGGCAGAGACTACTGAACATGCCTATGGTTTAGCCCTTAAATAAAGGCACCTATGGTCTAGTACAGAAACACAGCTCTCAGGTTAGCCAGGAGAACAAAGAGCTTGGTTAAGGGTGTACTGGTGATGAATTAGGGTTCTCAAACACATTTTAAGCTTGCCAAATCTATGAAGAAAAGTGACATGTATATTGATTATCTAATATTCAACAACAGCACTTTCACAAGATAAAATAGAAGGAGCAAAAAATATAAATGGTTGAAGAACACTGAACTTCAAATTGTTCTGCTTGTCTTTGCAAACATTAGAGTCACTGTAGGTAAGCTACCTCTTTTAACCCTGGGAAGGCTGTATTCTTGCAACATAGCTTTCTCTCGAGCATGAGAGGAGTGTAAAAAATAGCTATAAGGATTAGCAACTGAACAGCACATTTTGTATCTTTTGTGCTTTAGGAAGAGGATTTTGTAATGGAAGCAGTTACATATAGAGTGAATTTTGACTCTGGTATGTCCTCTGTTTGTCAGCGCGGGAAAGATATGGGAATAGCAGCCATCAACTGTCAAGAGATCTGTAAGTATTTCAGGCTCAAAATAAAATAAATAGAACTAATCTGTTAACTCAGAAAATCTGTAGAAAGAGGAAAACAAATCTAGAATCATTTTTTTATAAGAAGATAGACAAACTGGGTTTACCTGGCAATAGACCCTCTTCCAGCAACATTCTCTGTTAGAGGCTTCAAGGGCCCCACACTTCACCTTGGGGGCAGAGAAAGCTGCTCACGTGTTAGTTCCGCAGAGCAGAAAGTCTCACAACACCTTTCCCAAGCCTTTGTGATCATAGCCCTCATGAGCTACAACCATGCAGGTGTGGAAGAGCTCCCCATGTAAAAAGAAAAAAATTGATGACTAACTTTTCTTCTTCTTCTCATCCTTGCACTTCATCCCATTAGTGGCACGGCTTTTCCTTCTTACATTTTTCAGATGAAGCTTTTTCACTTAGACAGTTCACCAATATGAGTTTTTCTTAGTTTTGCTAGCCTAAGCAACTTAGTAACTTCTACAATATCTTTCAAGCTAAGGATCTGAGGGATAACCGAGATAATGGATCACTTGTTGTTCTCTGTTGACATTAGCAAGACCTTATTTCAGAGCACTTACCTGGTAAGAGCATCTGAAATGCTAAACTTGTTCCTAGGCCAGTGAAAGGCAATTATCAGACTGCAGGATATTACTGCCTCATCAGCCTGTTAGATAGGGGGTCACATCTGAGGGTCATGTGCTTTCACACGCTGGACGGCTCAATACATTGCTTGTTCAGTCACAGTAATGTCCAGGTGCTATTTTGTTGTTACAGGTTTCTGTTTTAAGGCAACACAGGTTACGTGGACAAGTTAGTGCTAGTGAAAAGCTGACTGTTTATCATGCTGTCACTTGCTATTTATTGGTTAAATATTGAAGCTTCATGCTTCGTGCTTTAGTGTGCCCTATAGAGCATAAAATTCACAGCTGGTGCTTAGGTCACAAAGAAGGTAGTATGTGTTGTAAGGACTCTGGACCAAATTCATCGCTTCTCTACAGGTTTCTTGTATTAGTGCCTCATGTTGTATGTGTTACTTTCTATGTCTTGATAAGTTGGTTAAAAATACCTAGCTAATACCTTCTTCTGAAACACTGAAATTCTTCTACTATTTTGTGCAATGTACGATGTCATGCTTACCATGTTTGTCAGTGTTTGGACGGGCACGTCCAAAGGTACACGATTGCTATGCCTTCTGCTCCTGTTTCCTCTGCCTCACTCGCCAGGAACATGTGAGGCTAGCTGGAATACTTGTTGAAGTTACTAGACCAATAGGGCTCAACAGCAGTGCCTAGCTGTCACTGTCATTGCTGTTGTGCTGCTTGGATGTCTCTGGGCTTTCCAGAACCCCCCTGCCCAAATCACCTATGCTCTGTGCAAAGGAGCCTTTTCATTTCACTTAGTGGGGAAAAAAATGAATATGTTGTATGTTGTGGCTCAGTGAAACTGCTCATTTCCTGCTAGAATTGGAGGAAGAAAAGAGGCAATGGGCACAATAAATTCCAATTAAACATAAGATCTTTTTTTCTTACCATGAAGTGATCAAATATTGAAACAAGTTGTCTAAATGGATTTCTCCATCCTTGGAGATATTCAAAACTGGATTATCCTGAGCAACAACATGTTCTGGGTGACCCAGCTTTGAACATGGGTGTTGGACTAGATGATATCCAAAGGTCCCTTCCAATCTCAACTGTTCTGTGATCGTTTCACAACAATTTGAGTACTGTCAAATTAAGATGCTCAAGCCCATTACCTGTCTTGAGGAGACTTTTCAGGAAACTGGTTCACAGTGAATTGTGAAGAAACATACTGAACTTCAAAGTAAACTACCGTTCGGAAAAGCAGAGAGTCTTCTTTGTGTTAGCACTAGTTATTGCTCTTCATGTTTCTCTCCCTTTCAGTTTTTGCACTTCCTGCTCACTTCACCCCTCCCTGTGACAGTATCGAAGTCTACCCCATACAGACATTCTCCATTTACTGCTGATGTGCTTTTGCCTCCCAGCAAAACTCCCACTGAGTGGAGATAATCCACTGCCCCCAAGAAGAGTATTTCTATGGCAACAACAGCTTTCCCATTGGCTATAGGGTGATTGCAATTCATTTACAATTGTTATACTGCTTAAATGTTCTTTTCTTTTGAAAAATGTTATAGAGCCTCCCAAAAATAGCACCTCAAAAGATAAATAAGGGTTTTTTTGGACCCCCTGGCAAAACACACACTGACTGCATTGTGATAGGAGTTTCTTTAGATGTTTTAAATACCTTTGACTTTTCAAACTCTCAAGTAGTATACCACTTAGTGAATAATGTGTAAATTAGTCAAGTGTGATGACTATCTTAGTTACCAGGAGATAAAGGCTGCAGACTTTTGAGTTATGTGCACAGATCCAGTTTTATTGTTGTTACCTGAAAGGAGTTCAGTAACTATACAGAGTACTTTGGAAACTGGACACTAGTTGTATTAAGTACGATTAGCCTTATTACAAATCTTTGCTCAATTATTCTTGAAAATCATTATACATGAAGCACTTTATTGCTCCTATTTAAAACATGATTTGACAAACAATTTTTTTTTAAAAAAAGTAAAAAATGCACAAAAACTATCAAAATGGCCTATGGCATTAAAACCAAGAAGACTTAATAAAAAAAATAAAAAAGAGCTGCTGCTAGTAGTATCCATTATACTACCCAAGGTATAAGTGACTAGAAGCTTAGAAGTTTATATTATTAATTACATTGAGAGCATACATACACATAGGCCTATTAAGTAGTGTCAGATAATGTTTAAATCCCCAATATTTGATATTCTCAGTATGATATCAAAAGTGAAATTAAAAGGAGGCTAGAATCAGAAAACAAGTTACTTAATTCTGACTTGCCAGTAGCTTAAGAAAAGGCATCTAACCTCTGAAGTAGTTTATGACACTAGTTAGCATAGTGTCCCATAATCAGCATTCATTCAAGGTAACTACAGGTTGCCTGGAAGCTGCCCTACTGTAGTTCTATGAACAACTTATAGAAATACAGCTGGCCATCAGTCTTAGCCATATAAGTCTTCTGTCCCTGGTTAAACATTCAGTAGGTCTTAAGCTAAGCACATGCTGGTGCTTCTCAGTTGTTCTCCTGTGGCACTGCTGTTGCCTAAAAAAGAAAGGAGAGATTTTTTTTAAGGAAAGGGCCTTAGCAGTACACTGTGATCAGCTTCATGTTCTTAACATAGTCCTTAACAATACCAGAGCAGCTCAGCATCTCAAAATATTTAATGTATTTCTTTTCAATACTCCTTGCAAGATAAAAAGTTACTATCCACATTTTATAGAGGATACTATGTCCCAGATAGCACAGTGCCTGACAAAATTATCTTCCCTATCCATTGTGTCTTTCTGAGACCACGGGCAGGAAAAGACAATTGAGGAATGCTTTCCCCCTTGGCAACTTTGGGCTGTATAGATACACAGTGCTGCATTTCATTCTGACTGAAACTGGAACTCCAGTTTGAAATACAGGTTGCAAAGAAATAACCCAGCCTAGGACATTTTCTGATAGTAAGAACTTCTGATAAGCTCTGACTTAAGCTCTGACTGTGTCCCAACTTAAGGTGGGACACCATACGAAGTTTTCCTCAGTGAACTTTCACATTTCTGTTTTTATGGTTCACACCTGAACTATGGAAACAGTCTCTTTCTTGAGCAAGTCTTTGGTAAGTTAACTAAGTACTTGTGCTTATTTACTCTTTAGTTAATTAAGACTTTAACATAAGCACTAGGGATTTATCTGAGTGCTTTACCTACAGGGAAAACATCAGACAAATGGGAAGCACTGAATGTGCTTTAATAATCTTCTTACCTATGAAATACACACTATGCTTTGCCCTGCATTTTCTTATAATATACAGTTCTCTGCCTTCCTATGTTCTTTCAAGATCTGGTAAACAGAGGAAGGCTTGAGTTTCCAGGGAGCTTTCCAGAAACTCTCATTGAAACCAGAAGGTTTTTGCAGCATGAAGTCATTTCAGGCAGTTGGATGGCCCAGACTAGCTACGACTCTTCCCTTACTGGAATTCCATTTATAGGAATTCATGAAAGAGTCCCAGTGATTAAGATTTACCTCTCTCCTGTAAGCCAGATCCCATTTCCCACAAAAGGTACAGACATTGCCAGTTGGTCACAAATCAAGAGTAGGAATACAGGCCAAGTTAAAGTATCTCATTTCACTTGTTATCTTACACACTTCATATTCAATAAACACTTAGAATGAAAAGAAAACAAGAAACTATTGAGTTCTTTTGTGAATTTTGCTTTTCTATGTTCATTTTCCTTTAAAATCTGAGTGACAAATTTTAGCATATTTTCTCAAAGACCTTTTGAACTTGTGACGGTTCAGGTTCTGTTGCAACTGCTTAGTAGAGTTGTAATCATTTAATGTGACAAGCTGCAGAGAAATAAATTACTTTGGGCTTGATCATTATATAAATCTTTAGCTGGATCTTACTAAGGGCTCACTCTCTGATTTCTGGCCTCAGTGAAAGGTGAAAGTGTCCTGGATCTCACAAAAACAGTCTTTGAATCTCTGTAGCTGACCGAACAAAAATCTGTCTTTTCTCCCCTAGTATGTGATTGCATTTTCCAACCCACAGAAAAGTGCTAAAAGGGAACACTATCAAACCCTGCCAGATGTAAATCTGCTTGGTCCCTCAAAACCCTTTTAAGATTTCCTTTCTACCCAAACCCAATTTCTTGACATTGCTCTGGAATGCAGACAACAGTCAGCCAGTCTACTCTCTCTCAGAGCAAGCATTTCCATTTAGAAGCTTTGATTTTAAGAAGTCTGAATGCTTATCTGGCTCCACTTCCAGTACGTTACAGGGTTTAAAACGGCTGACTTGAAATGTGATGCTTTTTGGCAGAACAGTTTAGGCAGGGAATGTTACACATGACTTAAATTGGCTAAAATAATCTAGCTGTGTAACAGCTTTCCATTGACTAGGTTATATTTACTGTCTGAAGATGGTTAACTACAGCAAAGTTTTCATTAATCCTCTGCCCAGAATTAACTCTCCAGCTGATAAAGGGGAGCTAGACTCTTCCACCCCTTACACAACTGGACACCATCCATAGGGGAAGGGGAAGGACTGGTGAGTAGAGCTGGGCAGCCAAATCCACTCATGGGTGGTAAGTTCTCAGCTTCAGTTTTCTTATTTTTATAAAATGTGTGGTTGCATTACTGCACTTTCTTACAAAATAGGGAAGATAACTCCATATAAGGAAAGTGCAAATTGACAAACTGAAGAGTATTTCTAAAAAACATCCTACGCTGATCCTAGATTCAGTTGCCCAAGGAATGGTGAGATTGCAAGTCCTGTCTGCCCTGTAGAGCCCTGCAAGAGGCAGCGTCTGCTCTGTGCAGACACAAGTGCATCCCCCCATGCTGTCCCTGCATGAGGACAAGACCTGCCAGGGAAGGTATCATGCCATACTTACACATAGAGTCCTTTCACCAAACTTGCTATAGAAGGTCATTTTGACTTTGTGCTTGTGTCCAGTCCTTTGATCAAAGGTGTTACAGCTGTCGAAGGGTGGGCTGTACAAATGCAGGCTAACAGCAGACTCTGTGTGGCTTATGTTCTCCACACGGTGCAAGCCAATGGAGTCTAGAAAGGAGAGGGCATGAAATGGAAGGTCATATTAACAAGAAGCTTTAATGAGAGCTCATAAATACCTGGAAGACTGCCAGCTAAGCTGAAACTTCAGCAGAAGTCAGTTAGTCACCTGTACTGTGAGGGGCAAATTAAAACGCTGCTCTCTAGCACAATTTCTAAATATATTCGTACTTCAGAATATCTTATCACCTTCAACACGTGTAAATTGCTGGATTATCTACTTTGGATAAAGGCCAAAAGAAATCCAAAGAAGCTTAAAGAGGGCTACGTGGTCAGTAATCGGCCAGCTGCCATTCCTAAATGAGTATAAGGTTTACTCTCCTAGGAGATACTGTTGTTCTGTAGAAGCAGGAAGATTTGTGTTTCTGAAAATCAGCAGGAAGGTTTACAGGGAGACTTTCTGTATTGCCAAATCTCACCCAGTAATAAGGACATCAGTCACATTAAGAGTCAGTTACTTTTATTTGGAGCGTGTACTTAGGCAGAGATATACTTGTCTTCTATTGCAGACATCCATTTCCTAATTAATCTTTCCATGTTTTTAGTTTGGAGTAGAACAGTCTTTTCCTTTGTCCGGTCTTTTGTCTAAGGTGACAAATAACTGGTGACTGGCACACTTCCAGTATTAACTGAACAGTAAGTATAGCTGAACATGTAATAAGAAACTGTTTTGTGGCTACTAATGAAGTAATGGTGTTTTCTGGACAATGGAGTAGAAGTCAATGTATTATATAAAAATGTAATAAAATAAAAGCAGCAATTTTCCTTCTACATTAAAATGATTTTTGAGTTATTTAAGAGATGTTGTTTCAAGTTTATGACTTGAAAACTTTTCTACTGTTTTCTACTGTAAGAAAATAACTCAGGCCTTTGCACTTAAATTAACATGTCATATAATACTCAGACCTTTATTATGCAATGGAGGCACAAGGTCCTGGGTACTGCAAGCACACTTCAAACGTATTAGAGTTAAGAGTGTAAGCCTCAAGTGTCATTAACACAATCTAGCTAAGTAAAAGATATGGGAAGGAAAAAAAGCCCTAAAGGCATGCTTATTTAAAGGGAAATTCCAATAAACCCAGATTACTGACTGAAGCATTCTGAATCTATGATTTTTGTGTTTTCAGTTAATGTGGCAGACCTGTTGTAAAGGGCTGTAGAAGAGCTTTGTGTCTTTGCCTCATGTCCCTCACTGTGGCCTAGTTTATTCCATGGACAAATACTTCTATGTTTTTGCCCTAGGATTTCCATGACAGATCACACGGATTATTTCTTTGTGAAGAAATGTCATAATGAATAAAAAATTGAACTTTATTGCTCTTGTTTTTCACAAAATACAATTTAAGCTTTATGTTTACATGCAGTTGCAGACAGTTATTTGGGACACAATGCTGAAAACTGCTTATTGTAATAAAGTTACCCACCATCTTTAAATACCAGGCAATTGCTGCAACAAAGTTAAATACTGCAATATCTTAACAGTGAATTAAAAGGAAGTACGTTTTACTGAATCTAAATACAGGTTTGTAGCCAAGTTGTTCAAATGTGTAAACCATATGACACTGCTAAATGTAAGAGTCAAGACAGCACAAAAACTGCCCCCACTAGGAGCCAGATTCATAGGTGGGTAGCTGTCAAATAAGATACTCTAAGACCTTACCGTTAATATAGGCACATTGATTTTCCCTCAGAACACGTTCTGATTTCTTAACCATTTCGCCATTTCCTTTTTTCTCAGGCCATTCAAACAAGGTTTCCTTTAGATTTCCTTGGAGTATTTTCATAAAGCAGTGTGAATCAGTGTGATCATGGATACTGCTATATTAGTGAAAAGAATAATCAAAGTCAGTGTGATAATAAATACTAAATTTAAATGCAGCAAGCAGATGGCATAGCATATTGTACTTGGACATAGCCCTAGAATGAAACGCTATTGCACACTTGTCATGCTCATACACACAGACAAAAAGTCTTAGAAACAAGCATTCTCCATGACCTACAAAAAACTATATTAGAAATGTGTTAGGATAAGCTTATTTTTATCAGCACTTGGGGGAAAGAATATATATATATGCATATATCAGATATCTGTCAGCATATGACCTTGCCAGAGAGAAAAACAAAGCAAATCTGGAAGAGAATGGACGACAGGAAAGCTTTCCAATGCACACAAACTCTGCGGGCTAAGAAACAAAAGCATTTCTTAGCCCACAGAGTTCGTGTTTCTTAGAATTTCTTATCATCCTGTATTTTTTATCAGAGGCCAGTGTAGATTTATATATAGACCAGCTATATTTGCAGATCCATAGCACTCCCTTCCTAAACATGGAAAAATGAGCTCCTTCTTCATTTCTAGAGCCTCTCTATTGTTAAGAGGCATAAGGGTTTTCTGAAGAAAGAAATTGCTGCCTTTGCCACTGTAACAGTGCTAACTATAACAGGCTACAGCAAAAAGAATCCCACAAGGGCAAATTGCGAAGAGCAACAGGAGCCGGCATCATCTGTTTGCTTGCTTGATCTATCTGCTTACTTGGAAGTATGTTTTTATTGTTCAGGCATGGTGTATGTGCATTTCAGGTCAGTTTTTTTATTTATTTATTGTTTTTAGCTGTTAGAGAATGTGGTGGGATTAGGACAAAGGGAGAGCTCTCCACTTATGGTTGGGGAAGGGGGAACTTGGCCCTCTCTGAAGTAGAGTGCTAACGAGTTTCCATCAAAAATGTGGTACTTGCACATTGCTGTTTTCAATAAACAAATGTCATTTTCTTTCAAGCTGAGATGCCAAGACAGCACGACTTGCTTCAGGCACAGAGCAGTTCACAAATGCCACGCAGTCATTCAAGCTCGTTGTACAAGCTATGAGAACAACTTGATCCTCCTCATGCAGGAAGCAAAACCAAGTTGTGGTCTGAGCCTAGTTCCTAGCAAATGCTCATTCCTAGCAAATGCTCTTCCAACCCAAACACAGTTTGACATGAATTACAGTCCTTGTGGGAAAAGCCTAGGAAGAGCAGAGGAGCTGGGTTTGATTCTTACATCTTTCTGGATATTACTGCATGGTATTCCCAGGAGAATATTGCAAGTGTTCAATGTGCATGCTCAATCAGAAACAAAAACAATGCCCAGCTCTGGGGGGATGGTTCTCTATGTGCAAGGACAGTCAGTTTTATTATTCCGTATTTTGTTTCCATATTTTGTCTCCAAGGGACAGATCCTGCCCTCACTTTTGCAGGGTCATATGCAATCCAGGAAATGATCCATGGATATAACTCGTGGTCCCGTCTGAGGGAAGCGCTGGGATGTCTGGAAGCTACGAAGCCATAGAGCACTGGACCGGGACTCCCTCCTTGAACCCCACACTGCTACTCCAAACATACTTTTCTCTTTGCCTTGTTGGATGCAAGCACTAGATGTAAATAACATGAAAAAAACCAAACTATTTAAACTGCACCAAGTCCTGCTTCTGCAGCATAAAGCGAGGCAGATTTCTCAAAAGCAACAGGATCCATTCAATGTTGTAGGACTCACTATATCTCTGAGAATAACAACTTCTACAGACAGGAGGAAGCATTGATTTGGTAGAAGACCTTAATAATTTAAGTTCTGAAAAGTGTACGAACTTAAAAAAAGAAAAAAAAGGAAATATTTAGGACTGACAATGGAATAAGGAGGAGATCTATACTGCCTAATTGCCTGATGTTTTCTAATAGTTCAATTAGGCCATTTTTGGCTTTTTATATGACTGTTCCAAGCAAAAGATACTGTAACTTTGTATGTGTTTGGTCAAACCATGATCTTTGGGTACAAACCTGCCATGCCCTTCACCCCAGCACAAGATCATCAAGTTGAACTTTCCATTTCCACTGTCCACAAGGTTTCTTGTGTATCTGAAAGACAAAGCGTTTGCTTTTAACAATAATCAGCACTGATACGCTGAATAAAAAGTAAGCAAACATGGTTATGAAGAAAGGCTGCACCATATAAAAATATTTTGTCTTTTACCGCAAACAAAGTTCCCCTTGGAAAAAGTGAAACTGAATTCTTAAATTCTTTCTGTAAATGTACCCTTTCTGGGAAAAAAAAAATGGACCTGGCTAATATTCGATAGTCCTATTGCTTTTGAATTACATAGATGATCGGCGTTTGAGAACTCACAGAGTGGACGACAGGATCAAATCAAAATAGTTATTGAATGAAGTCACTTCAGCAGCTGGCTAATAATTAGAAACAGAGTACTGCAATGAAAAAGAAAAATACATGGTTACATTCTTCTACAGTCCATTTTCAGATATTCTTGGCTGTCCTTTCCCTTGGGCAGCACTCCTGCATATTAGGCAGAAAAAAAAAAGGAAAAAAAAAAAAAAGGAAAAAAGTTATCAGGCTGTCAGGCTTACCATACATGGCATTCTTAGTTTCTTTTTTTTTTTTTTTTTTCCCTTGAAAATTCTGCATCTTGGACTGTAACATTCTTGTATAGATAAAATATATAGCATGTAACTTTCTGCCATCATCATTCATCTCTAAGCAAAGTTTAGTCTAGCAGCATACCTTTAAAAGATTTTCTTATGGTAAGTTGAAAATAACACAGAATAAGCCTGTTCCCAAAGGCTGTTTATCCATATGTGTGTCCTAGACTACGATCTGCACTCAGGATTGAGAACTTTTTGTACCACAACGTTTGAGCCTGTTCCGGGCACACAAGCATGCCCCGGCTGCAGCTCATTGCATCCTACATGGAAGGTCTCGAGGCAGGGGCTGTGTCTTCCTACACACTTAGTGTTGCTGTACACACAGGTTTGCACAGCGAGGCCCTGATCCAGGGTCAGTGCCCCAGCTGTCCCGGTGCAGGAACCGCTTGGACCTTCTCGTTCATTCTCAGCCTTAGTCATGCCCCAGTCACAGGGTGCCCGGGAAAAAAACAGTGATGCCTGAGCCAGGAAACTCACTACTTACCTACCAGTGAATGGTCACTGGTGACAACTGGGTGTTTCGCACTGTTTTTTTAATAAAGCCATTCAATTTTAATGAAAATATGACATTCATAACAAGTCACTCTCAACTCACTGCTTGTTACACTGTCCACAAACTGTGTATTAGGCATATATATATTTCCTATGATGTCAGAACTTAAGCAATCAGTGCTGGCATTTGACTGATCTTTTCAAGTGCTGTTATTTCTGTACAGCAGGTCTGCATGGCCAAAAGAAAGGCTCTCGTGCATACTTCTGGAGTTACCACACTTTTTTTTCTAGTTCTTAAGTTTCCTGTGTTTTCACCATCTTGTGATTTGTTCTGAAGGGAGAAAAGCCAGTGAGACCCCAGAGAGGAAAAAGAAGAAAAGAAAAAGAGGAAGACAAAGAGGAGGAAAAGAAAAGAGAGAAGGGGAAAAAAGAGGAGAAAAAAAAAAAGAAGGGGAAAAAGAGGAGGAAAAAGGAGAAAATAAAAAAAGAGAAAAGAGAGAAAAAAGAGAAA
>VZSG01001292.1:41736-52822 GCA_013398315.1 Nothoprocta pentlandii
CCGCTGCGCGGGGGTGCTGCCCAAAGCCGGAGCGTGGGCGCGCTCCGCGCCTCCCGCTGCGCGACTCCCGCCAGTGTCGCTGCTGAGAGCGGAGGGACGATCGGCATCGCCCGCGGGCCCGGCCGAGGCCGCTCCTGCCTCTGGCGGCTCCAGGCTGCCCTCGTTGCTCGCTGTAGCTCGCTTGGCGTGGTCCGTGCGCGGATTTGACAACGCTTGTCCCTAACTGGGCAACCAAGAGACTGGATTTCTCTAGTAGGAATAGAATATTTTACACTTCTACTCGATCCTTATACAAAAGTAATCACAACTTGTTTTCCCCATTTGAACCTTTCAGTGTTGCTTGTTGATCCTGGAAATACTCCATAAGAGTTGATGACATAATTGCATAGAAATCACAAGGTATAACATCTATGACTCCACAGGCTGCTGTTTTTGATGATGTCCCACTGAGAAAAATGGCACAACTATCGTGCACATGCAGCAAATAACAGATTCTGGCCTTAGTTGCTGTGGGTATCCAACACAGACTTTTATTTATTTATTTATTTAAATGGGTCATTGTAATCCACACAGCATAGGAATTGTTTCCACAATTGTTTTCACAGTCTCAGTTCTGTTTTTCATAAAGGAATGCACAACATTTTATCCATTTCATTTTACTGCCGAAAATTATACATTTATAACTGCAAAAATGAACTGTTGCATATGTATCTCAGATGCTCATTAGAAGAACATTCATACCATGGTAGGCTGTATTCAAACAATTGTAAGGGATGATGTAACTTTTAATTCTATAACAATTTTTTTTTTCTTTTCTTTCTTTCTTTCTTTCTTTCTTTCTTTCTTTCTTTCTTTCTTTCTTTCTTTCTTTCTTTCTTTCTTTCTTTCTTTCTTTCTTTCTTTCTTTTTTTTTATGACCAATTACTTCTACATTATTTGAGAATAAGACCTAAGTTGAGACAACATTTACATTTAGGCATTTTTTGATGCTCCTCCTAAATTCCACTGAGAATTCCTCCAGAGCTGCACTGTGCACCCCTACTGCATAGTCATACATCATGCATAGATCATGCATAGTCATGTATCAATAACGGTGAAAAGAACATAGGCGATCCCTTCTACAGCAGCATTCGTTAACCCTAACCCTTCTGTGCCCAACCTGCCTCACAAATTCGATCTGTCACTCTCCCTTAGGCAGTGCCAGTTCTCTCAATTCCTGGCTATCATGTTTATCAGGTACCTAGTAGCACATTCCCATTCAATAATTTCCCTGAAATTAGGTTTGCTTCTTCCTGTTCTGTAAACTGGTTCTCCTATCTTGGTTTTTGGCCTATGGGCTATTTGCCCTTAGGTTAATGATATATAGAAACGCACTTCGCCCTGGTGAATCTGCATCATGTTATGACATCTGTGAAACTGCATGCTCATGTAATCAAACACCAGAATACCCAAAGTGATGCAAAATCTGTGGGCCAGAGAGAGAGAGAGAGAGAAAGCGAGAGCAAGGATGTAACTTCAGGGAAGAAGGATAAAGGACTATCCTGAAGTTCATTGCTTGGTTCGATGATGTTTCTGTATTTCATGCTATGCAAACCCTGTGGAAAGCATGGAGAGCCCCCATTCATATATGAACACTATGAACTATATTGTCATCCATTCTCTCCCTCCCTTTGATAATGCTTCACTAAGAGGCAGAGAGGAAACCAATACTCCGGTGGTTAAAAAAGCCTTGGGAAACAGGAGTTTGATCTTTATCCGCAGGGATTCGGCTTCCTGGACCAATGCTCCAACCAAAAGACTTGTCCAGTCAACAGGACCTCCGCCTGCAAGAGATACTCACCCGTTGAGATGCCAAGCAGATAGGGCGACCTTGCCTTAGATTAGGGTGCAGCTCACAGGTCCTCCCTTGGCTTATTTAGTGTATTATTATGATGAGGATTATGAGGGTTATTATTATTGCTTGAATTCATGAATGCTATTATTAGGCACTTTGTAGTGTATTTTAAGCCTAGACATGTAGCTTGGGGTTGAAGATTTCTGCCTACCACTACATATCGAATCTGTGGGCAAACAGAAGATAGATCTAAGATGCCAGAGTCCTCAGGCTATTGTACCAAGCAGTTGGATCATACTTCTTCCCTCCAGAACATCAGCCTGAAGAGAGTCTAGCTCTTCAACTCAGCAATGAGAGTTTATGCCACCTCTTCCAAACATTGTGACATGATTCCCTTTACCATTTCTATTAAGTCCCTGGTCACCCTTGTTTGCAGAAGACTGTAGAACTGATGTAAATTAAAGTGAACATTTCATCAAGAAGATAATAATGTGGATAAAAAGGCATGCCTGAGGGAAAACTGCCTTACAGAAGTGCAATATTGTGCACTAATGTCATGAAGCACTACTTCCTACGTTCTTGTTTAAAAAAAAATAAGGAAAAAAAAAATTTTGTATCCTCTAAGGTCTGCCTCTGAAAACTCAAATTGACTCTATGGCACTTAAAGATCTGCCCCTTTTATTTCCTGTGAATGTTGTTGGCATCTTGGAAAGAGAATGCTTGCACATAATAAACCCTTTGGGTTAGAGCCAGGAGGAAACATAAGTGTATGTTTATTGCAAACAAAACTCATATGGCTACTAAGACATATACAGCAACGTCACCACCTAATGCAACAGTTCCCACACGTTGGTATGGAAGATGAAGCTTCCAAGCCCAATCAAGGGACTTGATGGAGCCCTGTGTGCCAATGGGCCTGGGTAGCAGGCTCATTCTGGGGCTGTGGAAGAGCGCTGCAGCCTCCTGCACTTGTCGGGGCTGGGAGGTTGGGTTCATCCCTCAGTATGGGGCACGCTTTGTGCCACACTGTTACCTACACTGTGACCCACAGAAAGCCTGAGTCTCATTTGGTCTGATCTTCAGTTTTAGTTGAAAGACACTACGCTGTGTGAAAGGCGTGTATGTTATAAATAAAATACAAAATATTGACACTTGTGCACTGCCAGTGAGAAAAAAAAATTCCTTTTCTTTCAATTTGCTGTATTTATAAGAGAAAGTTAAATAAAGTCCTGCCCAGACTTTTCTCTGTTGCCAATATTTACTGTGTAGTTTTCTATTTGGAATCCTTCTCTTTGAGGTTTCCTGTTTCAGGCTTGGAGAGCTCTTAATACATTTTAATTCCCAAGAGTCGCCAAGGTTATTAGCTCTGTTACCAAGCTGGGTTTGAGGAAAAACATTTCTTTTCTACTTAAACTTTACACACAGCTTCTCACAACCAGAATATGTAACTCCCATCTCCTTTTTTCTCTTTCTCTCCTTCATTTTACAATGTTGAGGCTCTTCATGCCAGCTTATTATTCAGATAATAACAGTGAAATGTTAGCAATTTTCATTCAGTCTGAATGATATATATATATATATATATAAATATTTCTCATCAACAATTATTCCATGAGAAAATGCAGAGCAAGGACACTGAGGGTACTGTGGGTGTTCTTAATCTTACTGATTAAGGCCCATCATCTTGTAAGGGAAAGTGTGAATGAATGGAGATGTGTAAACAATGTTTCCTTATTGTCTGGACTGCATCCTTAACAAAGCCAACAGAAAAGACACTGCCGAATCTAGCTGTTGCTAGGCATTTAGAGTGAGTGCATGTGTGATCACATGCTGGGGAAACCTTAAAACCAAACAAAATAGCTGTGAGTTTGCGCCTAAGCTTGGAAGAAGGTGGACTTCTTCCAACAAAGTGTTAATTCTACTCAGTGAGTTTACAAAGAGTTAAGTCTCACCTGAAGCTGGGACTATATCCCTGCTAACAAACACCCCAAGGACTCTGGCACAGGAGCCAACTGGCAACGAACACTTTGTGTCCGTGCTATTAAGCTCTCTTAAGCTTCAGAACAGGCTGGTCACGTCTGAAGTGCCTACCAGAAGAGGTACCTTGCTAATTCCTGAATTGTGCCCCGGCCAAAATCTGTGCCAGCAGCTGTTTGACCAATTAACAGTACAGATGACTGAGCTACTGTGCCCTAGAAAGTTTCCCGGCACTACTGAATTTAGTAACGCAGATGTAGTCTGAAAGGTTTAATGTTAAACATCTAACTTAGTTATTTACGACTTTCTTTAGTCAGCAGTGTGATTCATTCAACCTTCCTTAACCATCTATTTTAGGATGGAAAAGCTCAACTTCTAAAAACAGCTTTTGTCTCTCTAAATACTTAGACATGGAGCTTAAGTTTTCTAATGACTAAAATGCAGTGTGATGTATCCAAGTCTTCATGTTATTATGGTTATTGCAACATCTGGAAAGCAGAAACAAGAAAACTAAAACTCAGAAGAGTTTATGTAATTTATTTTGGGAGCCTTCTAAGTATGATAGCAGTAAAGTCGAAGTGCGGTCTCGGGAAATAAGAACAAACATATCTACCATGCTACCTTATCAAGCATTTCTGCTGTCTTCATAATCCCATGTAAAATAAAACTAAAACTATTATTTTTCTTTTAATTACTCACTGCCATTTATATAATAAAATTAGTCACTATGCAAAACCACTATGCACTATGTTACAGGTGTTTTTTGTCTTTTCTGCCTCATCTCAAAGTACAAAGAGGCTGTAGGCTAGATAATGCTTTGGGTAACCTCCTCCCTGAAGAGTAAAGAAGACTCCAGAATTACATAGAACAGTGTAAGACAAGAGTGTGTAGAAATAAAGTGAGGATTTGATCTGCACAATGACTATGAGCAGCAGCAGAGGGTTAACAGAAACTGCTGTTGTCCAGGAGGCGTCTGCAGAATTGCCAGGTAGGCTTTGTTCTTTCCTCCTCTACATTTGATTCTAAAATCAGTACCTTCAAGATTATGTTGTATAGAGAATTAACATAGACATCTCTTATGCTAATACCTTAGCAGTAATTCTTCAGGAATTAAGAGTAAAAATGTATTTGCTTTATATGTCCAGAGGTGATACGATGGTGTATTGGTTATCATTTTGCTCCTAACTGAGGAAACCTGAGTTTCACTTGGCTCCTGTGTTTTGCCTCTTGCTTTTAGACTAGTTCAAGTTACAAATTAGAAATTCACAGAACAAACACTGCAATAGATATGATCAGATAAGATCACTTACCAGCTGATACTTGGATTTCAGATAAAGTCCCAATGGCCCCAGTAACCTTGTGATATTGAGTAACTTCTTGTAGATACCATCAGAGCAAAAACTTTCATCATGCTACCTGCAGAAATTAGTAGGGCATAAAACCCTAAGAAAAAAAAAAAAAAACACCCAAACCTCCAGTGATACTTCAAGTAAGGAGAAGTAATTCTGTTCATGCACATGAATTGGGAGACCACAGTGGCTTTTGTACCATGACCACATTTAACACATTTGAGAAACTGCAAGAAAATTGCAGTTTCAATAGTAGGACCATTGCAGTAACAATAGTAGGACCATTAAGCTGGATAGAGGGACTTGGGATTTATTAATGTGGCGGAGAAAGCCTTGAGTGGCCTGTTTCGTAGTTTTGGGAAGTCAGCACATTCCTGTATTATGGTTTTCCCTGTAGCTACCATTCAGGCCTCAGATTCAGAGGACTGTTATTGCAAAATAATATGAATGGCAAATACTTTGAATTCTTCTAACTGTTCCATATAGATTGACTAGTTCACTTTAAGAAATAAACAACAAAAAACTTTACTCATTTATTTTCTAGTAATTAAATGTCTAGCAGTTCAGTTAATCACTTCTCAATCTCTTAAAACACTTAAACTACTGATTTTTCCAATTCATCCATTTTGTTCATTCAGTTACATAAATCAGGTGAACTAAGTACATAATTATTAATAGCTTGGTATGAAATGAACAGGCCTGGCTGAATAGACTGTCTACTGGCAAACTCTGGGCTAAGTAACAGTAAAAGAGTTGGTGTTTGGAGAAAAATGAAAATGAATGCAGTTTCTGCAGTTTCACTCTACAGACCATTGGAGTGATTGCAAAGAGATTTCTTCTCTGAGGCTTCAGCTAGGGTAATATATCCCATTTGGAATACCATGCTTCAAGAAAGATGTGAGAGTGAGGGAGCGAGTCCAGATGAGAAACATGGAATGATCAGGAGTCAAGAAAATCACTACATAGAAACAAGACAAACAAAACAATTCACAAAAAAATACAGTAGAGAACAAAGTGTATGAGTATATTCAGCTTACTCTTCTCTATTCATCTGTGGATATGGTCATACCTATACATCAGCTGCAGCAAGCGATTAAAAAGCAAGGTAGTAGCATGAGGCATTAGAAGAGACTGCCTATATGGGTTGTGAAAAGGTTAATCGTTTCTCATATCTGCCTACCCAAATACCTACCAGGGACAAGTAAGTACACTTACTCCTGCTTTTGGATAGGGTAAGTGTTTCCATTTCCTGATTCTGCTTTCCTTGTACTGTCTGACTTATTAGTAGCAGGTGAAGTGCTGCACTCGTGACAAGACAGGGACTTAAGAACAAGTGTCACCTCTCAAAATCTGACAGCCAATAAAAAAAAGTGTAAAATTGGAGTTATTGGGGAAGATTCTTCTGTTAAGAAACAACACAGTGTCTAGCTAAGAGAAAGCAGAGGACAAGAGGAAATGGCCTTGAATTCTGCCAGGGGAGGATCAGAGTAGGTATTAGGAAATATTCTACACGGAGTGTATCTTGTGGTATTCACCGCAAGGGAGGTGAAACACTCGAACGGGCTGCCCAGGGAAGCGGTGGAGTCACCATCCCTGGAAGTGCTCAAGAAACGTGTAGATGAAGCACTTAGGGACATGGTTGAGCAGGCAGAGTGGTGAAGCACTTAACGGTGGGACTAGATGATCTTGAAGATCTTTTCTGATCTTCTGGCCTTCCCTAATGATTCTGTGATTCTAAGAAACCATTAGAAAGAGACATGTAGGAGCAAACTGTGATAAATAACTAAATACAATTCAAAGAACATGCTGAATCTTAAATTAACACATAATTCAAAGACCTCAATGAGTAAGTTTTTTCAAGGTCAAAAATACACGTAACAGATAAGGGAAACCAAGACCATTACCATGGGTTTGCTTGACAGGACTGTTAATTTTTAAGTGACAGAAGGATAAAGCTTAACAATGACCTACAATGGTCCTTCACCTCAAGATCACAGTGTTTTGTTTTCGTCCTTTATTTTTCTTGCATCACTACACGTATTTGCACTACACCAGGACAGTAGTTTCATTTGCTAGGATCAAGTGAGGTGAAAGACTGCAATCAAACATTCTTTAGAGAGGGCCAGACTAGTAGCTTATCTTAGGCAAACAGGCTGCCACACACACGAGCAACCTGCTTGCACCTGTAAAGCAGGCAGAAGGGACATATTAAAAACCACTGAAAACAAAAACCTAGACAAAAATGCAGATATCTTTATCCTTGTATACCCTCTAGTGGCTGTACAAGGTTACAGTAGCTTTACAGTATCCAAGGAGGCAGAGCTGCCTTCAAGAAGCCAGGCACAGAGCACTCACCTCCACATAAGATTTGTTAAGACGACTCACTATAGAAAGATTGTTTAAGATCGGTGTTTTGAATAGGCTAAACTACAGATTCAAATGTTTATGTTTGGAACAAATTCTACATTATTAGCTGAATGCAATAAACTTGAATATAAGCCTTCCACATGAAAAAAATCATGAAACTGTTCATGTTAACATTCATACATTCATGACACATTATCATACCAAGCATTTGACATGCAGTGAAGCTGCAGCAACATCAGTAGGGTCTGCTGAACCTTTGTTCTCCTCAGGGCCTGAAAGGTTGGAAAACTCAGCCACCAGACCACCCAGACTGCGCATGCAAGTTGCATGAAATGGCAACGATCACTCCAGTCTGATGGACAAGTACACGTCAAGCCATTTTGATCGTACTTGCTGAAGAACTAAATGATGTCATTGAATATAATCCAGCATAATATCATTCTTCAAGTGAACAGCTAACATTTGATTTCATTCAGCTTCAGAACTGTTCTCCCACCCCAAAAAGCAAAAGTACCCCTGAATCAGGGTATTAAGTCCTCTCCAGGATGAAAGAAAAAATCCTCATGACTTTAGTAAGACTTACCAAAGGAAGACAAAGTGCATTCTTTCAAAAACATTGCAACGTGGCAAAGCAGAAAAACAAAACAGTCCAAAGGAATTGGCACAATATTAACTGGTGGGGTGTGAGGGAAGCAAAAATATTTCTGAGGCATATCATCACACTGATGATATAAGTTTAGAATTGAACAAATATAAATGTGGTATTTGCACAGACAATTTAAAGAAGGCAGAAGGTGAAATAATAAAACTATATACAAATACCCAAATATTAATTATAAGAAAAATTCAAGATATTTTCTAGAAATTACATGAGATAGTGCATGTTAAAGATGAAGACTTCACAAAGAAATCCCACACCTAACACGTGCATGTCAGAAACGAACTGAAACACGGTCCATAATATGCAATAAATATCCCTTTTAATAAGAAATAGCTCTGTCTTCAGTAGAGAGCATTCAGTGACAGAGCAGTCCGGTCCTCAAGACATTAACAGTTTCCCTTTAAAAGCAGGAGCTGGGAGCTCAGCAGCAAGAGATGGCTCTGTCCTACAGCTGGCACATGCAGATTCTTGTATCCCAGATGGCACTAGAAGACAGTTACATGACTGGATAGCCTAGGTAGTTCCTCTTATGCTATTCACCTGAATTATTTTTATAAAAGTATAGTCATAGTCAGAAATGTAAAAAGAAAAAAAAAATTCTTTCTCTTGTATGCCTATAGTCAGAATTTCTGAAGGTTTGGGCCTCTTCCATTTCTGAAGATCACAGCTAAACAGCTGTATTGCCTGTCAGTCATCCCCATGCCTGCGTTTTGCAATAATGGAGTACAAGCTTCCCATCACTTCCAAAACACTGCAAGGGAAAAAAAACAAAGTTCAATTACCCACAGGCTACAGCATACATGAGACATACCAACTACAAACTAATGTGCCTTGAAGTTGTGTTAATTGTAAGAAAACTCATACATGGAAGGCATGATAACACGGTGCATGAGAAGGATTACTTTTCCAGACAGTACCTGAAATAATATCACTTTAAAACATATTAATACAGATCCATTAACATCAATTATATTTCATTAAATCCAAGCTACTAGTAGCATAACAATGGATGACAGCAGGTTCTAAAGAGCCAGAAACAGAGCAACAGATTCTATTAAGTACATCTAGAGGCAATACGTAAAATGAAAGTCACCTCATAGAGGGTCCCAACTTCCTGGTCTGGTGATGGAGCAAAAGACTGGTTCACATATATAAACTGCAGGGAAAGAAAAGAGAAGATGAAAAACTCCCTGTAAGGTACCTAGAAGAAACATTCTTTAGCCAACAGTGAGTTAAGTGGGGATACTCTTTTTCCATTTATTTTTAAATAAATGGAATTTTAATCTTTAAAATTCGTGGTAAATTTATCCTTTATTCCCCATTTATTTTGTTCCTATTGGCATCAAGCTACCATTGGTTAACATTTTCCCTCTTGCGCAGAAGGTCAACACAACTATAATGATGGGTGTGGATGGGAGAAAGGAGGAGATAAACAGGAAGAAAACCTTGAACTACTAGCCATTAGGTGAAACAGATTTTTAGTAAAGTAAATCTACCTTAAATAAGCAGATTCAATAGCCAGCAGACCCACCGATTTTATCTGATGCTTTAGCTATGCAGTTGCTACCCTTAACTTTACCTTAAATAAAAGCTTTGAGGCGTACAGATTTTAAGATTGTGCTGTTAATACTAACGCCAAAGCATCTGTACACCTGCTCCACCTATTACAGCTTTTATTTTACCGGAAGCGCATCAGGGTGGTTTATGAGGACAGGAGTCAAACAGCAGCAGCACGGGGCCTGCCAAAAGCCAAGTATTTCCACAGCGCCCCACTTGAGGAGAGGGCGTCTCGGGGCGTACCAGCTGCTCGGAGGCCACGAGCTTGAGGAACTTCTTGATGAAGTCGACGAGCCCCTGGATGGTGCGGGTGCGCTCCACCGCCCACTTCTTGGTCTTCATGATGGGGGTGTCGCCCACGGCCTTGAGCAGCACGTCGACTGCGGGCACAACGGCCGTTAGCGCAGCCGCCCCGCCCCCCGCGCCCCATTGGCCCCGGCCGCCCGCGCCTGCCGCCCATTGGCCGCCGCGCCTGCCCATCACGGCGCCCCCAACCGTCCCTAAGGAGCCCCTCTCCCCCCCCCGCCGCCTCGGTTACTTTTCTTCTTGGCGTCGCCGGCGGGTTCCTCGAAGCCCGGCGAGCCGGCCGCGGCGCCGCCGCCCCCCTCCGGGGGCTCCTCCGCGCCCTCCCTGCGGGCCTCGCACGGAGGCGATGGGGGACGCTGCTCGCCCGCCTCCGCCATGCTGCTTGTGGGCGCCGCCGGCGGAAGTGACGCCCGTGAGCGGCGTCGGCGAGCGCGCTCGACGAGGCGGTTTGTCCCTCGCGGGCCGCCGCCCGGTGACGCAGCCGGTCACGTGGAGGGGAGGAGCGAGCCGTTGCGCCGTTAACGGCCCGGGGCGACGTGGGCGCTCGTGAGGTGCCGCCGCCCTGCGTGGGGAGCCGAGCGAGGCCGCGCGGCCCCACCATGATCAAGGCTATCCTCATCTTCAACAACCACGGCAAGCCGCGCCTCTCCAAGTTCTACCAGCGCTATGTACGGCGGTACTGCGCGCCGCGGCCGGCGGGCGGGCGGGCGGGCGGGCGGAGGCGCCGGGGCCTCCTCCCTGCCCTTCGCTGCGCTCTCCTCCCCTCCCCGCCTTCCCTTCCCCTGTCCTTCCCGAGCGCGGGCCCGGCTGCTCTGCCGCGGGCTGCCGCTTGAAGGCGGTGCCCTGTGTTTGGGGAGCGGCGGGCGCCGGGTTTTTTTTTATGAACGGCAGTTCTGAGTAACGTTGTAAGGAAAGCTGTTTTTCCATCAGATACTCCAGAATCCTTGAACTTACATTTCAGTGCTCCTGAAGGAGATGGAAAGCAGCTTACTTCAAGGGCAAATATTAATCTGCGGTATTACTTGGCCTTATTTG
>VZSG01001292.1:59740-94212 GCA_013398315.1 Nothoprocta pentlandii
GGTGATCAGGTTAGTCAAGCATGATTTCCCCTTGGTGAATCCATGCTGGCTACTCCTGAGCACCTTCTTCTCCTCCATGTGTCTGGAGACAGCAGCCAGGATGAGCTGCTCCATCACTTTCCCGGGGATGGAGGTGAGGCTCACCGGCCTGTAGTTACTCGGGTCCTCCTTCTTGCCTTTTTTGAAGACCGGAGTGATGTTGGCTTTCTTCCAGTCCTCTGGTACCTCCCCCGTTCTCCAGGACCTTCTGAAGGTGATGGTAAGCGGCTCGGCTAGGACATCCACCAGTTCCCGCAACACCCTGGGGTGCCCATCAGGGCCCATGGATTTGTGGGTGTCGAGTTTCCTTAGGTGCTCTCTGACCCACTCTTCCTCTACCCAGTGTATGCGTTCCTCTCTCCAGCTCACTTCTTGTCCCTAGGGCCTGGGATTTATTAATAAATTCCTTATTAAAAATTAATAAGGAATACTCTCTATGTCAGTCATTCTGACTGGCTACGTTGTGGAGGACCGTTATGCAAAGTTCAACTAATACTTTACTCCCCTGTCTACTGTGTAGTATATAAAATGCATATAGTATGGTCAACAATTTCTAGTTATTTCTAATGACACAAAGTAACTTAAATTCTCTTTTGGTGTGGAAGCAAGTTTTTGGAGCTTATTGCTCAATATTTGTGCCAGCCTGTCAAATTAGACTGTTCTTAAATGTTATATGATATTGTTGCATCCTCTGATAGAAACTTTTTGATCGATTAGCATCTGTCAATATTTCACATCTTTACCATTAAGGCCCAGGGTTTAATTACATGATAAAATATAGTTAGTTGAAGCAGAGATAACAGAAATATTAATTCTGTTTTTAGGAATACTTTGGGTATTTTTTCATTTGTATTATTTTGTTCATAGAGAGTCTCACACTGGTACCTGCACCTTTTCAGTGTTCTCATTTTTGTAAATCATATGCTGGTCGTTTGATTCTAGTCAAAAAGATGCAGAGAACAGCTAAATCTTTTTAGTTTCCAGTATGGCTCACAAGAGCTGTCTGTTCAGTTCTGTCAGCAATAGCAGTGAGGGTTAAATGTATTGTATACTGGAAAAGTACTCTCAGAGTTTTGTAATAGATTTCAATCCCATGTACAGTCTGGCCTGCACCGTATGCATTTGCACATCCACTCAAGGAAATGAGTTTTTGCGCTTTTTTGTTTGTTCCAATTTTTTTGTTTTTTTTTTCCTGATTGTCCCTGCATTTTCATACTACTTTGTTTACTGTAACTCACAGTCAGTGCAGCTGAGAGTAAGCTGTCTGGAGTTTGTTATAAAACATGCATGCACTGTTTTTTTAAAGAAATGCTGATTTAGAGAGCGGTTTATGATTTCTTGGAAGTAGATTGGTGAAATCAGCCTACAACTCAGTCTAGTATGTATAGAGTCTTTCTTGTAAATTGAGTAAATCTGTATTAGATTAGATTATATACAGCAGCTTGAAGTTCCTTTCAAGCACATACTTTTGTTGTGTGTGGTAGTGTTTAGAATCCTTCTGGGAAGACTTCTTTATATCACCATTGTCAGAACTTGGTTCTGATTTAATAGATGTACTGCGTTCATCACAAGTTAGAGACTTTCCCTCTCATTCTCTTAATAATTAACTTAATACCTCAAGGAAATTTCAACTCTTAGTTTTCATCTATTTTCTTTCATTTAATAAAAACACTTGTAGGATTATGTTTTTTGCTGACTTTAATTAACTGAATGGAAGATAGGTCAGCATCTGTACCGTACTTTTAAAATCATGAAACCGTATTGTAGGTTTTACAGTCTTTTGGATTCAGTGTAAATTGTGTGATTAGCTATAGCTGTTTCAGATTGATCTCATTTGTCTCTTAAGTATCATGTTAAAACACCTTGAAATCAATTACAAAGAAAAGGTTAAGCATCTATAGTTAGACATGAGGAAAAATTGAATGAAATTTCCAGTGGTACCTTACTGTCTTAAGCACTTAAATTTAAGCATCAATTTAAGCTTTTATTTATTTATTTTTAAAAGATTTTTAACCCATTGCTATGCTTTCAAGACATTGTCCCAGAAAGTAGCTAAATCAGTGAGTTCACAGAAGTAGTGGGGAAACTGTGGATAATCTTTCAAGTTGCTGTTGTTCACTAAGATGTATGGAGAAAATACAGTGCCTTTCATTTTGAAAGGTGAATTTCTTGGTTCTTAATGATTAAACAGCCCAGGCAGAAGTGCTTTTATGCTAAATAAGAAAAGAAGAGACAAGTGGCTGAGAAAACTATTTTGGTAGATACATACCAAATTAGTTCTAAGGTAGTGCTTTTTGTGTAGATCAGAGTTGAGAGGAAAGTAAAGGAGAGGCATGAAAACTGGAATACAGAGAACATTTTGTTTGGCATTTTAATCTTGAAAGTGTTCTCCTTGAACACTAACACACTTCTGTTTTGATGGATCAGCCAGAGAGAGTGACTTTTACAGTCTTTCCATTATGCTGCAATCTACACCTGTTCTGTGGAATCTGAGTGGCTATTATGTAAAATTCACTGGAAGAAAGCTACAATATCAGATGCCAAAGCTTGTTGTTTTACAACATACTGTGTAAGTGTGGGGAAAATGTAGTGACTACTCCAAGGATTTATCATTTGGGAAGGTGTGTAAGTGCCACAATGATGTCAGATGCTTGCAATGATGTGCAAGGGATAACTGAACACAGGTTCTCGAAGAAGGAAAATGAGGCTTGTCAATGGAGAACAGTGTATTTTAACAGTATTAAGTTCCAAACCAGTTAGAGTTTTAAGCAATAATTGAGCAGCAAAAAGCAACAAAGGGAGAATATTCTATGGCAGATTTAATTCTTTTAATATTTACCACAGCTGTTCAACTGAGGAAGGAGGATCAAATCTTCTTGACCTCATTCATGCCTAGCTTTTTTTTTTTATGCCTCATCTTTTGCATCTTCTTTTAATAGTGTTTTGTAGTAGTTGATGGCATCCAACCTCAGGTGTATTTAAATGATTAGATATCTGCTTTTTCAGTTTATGTTGTTATCATTCTGATCTGAATGCATTTTATTTCTTTGTCTTAGTGTGCCTAATTAAAAATGGGCTCTTCATTGTAAAGATGCTGTCTTGTGTTTTTCTGACATATTATTGAGTACAGTGAGCTCCTGCTTTCTGATGTTGTGTTTGTATCAATTAACATTTTGATGTTTTGATTATTGTCATTCACTTTCTATTAGATATCTGTTTTTTCATGGTAAAAAAATTTTTAATAAATTTTTTTTCCTTTTTTTCCTCTTGTTTACTTTTATGGAGATATGCACAGACTATGTTTTCTTCAAATTGTGAGAGACTGATTTCAAAAGCTAAACACAGGGTGGAGCTAGATATTCATTTTGACTTCATAATTATTTAATTAATATATTTTTACTCTTTCTTTTTGTCTTTATTTTCCTGGCCTTTATTTGAGATTGTATATTTCTTTTTTTCTTCACTAGAATCTATTTCCGTCATAACTTTTTTTTTTCTTTTTAAAGAAGTTCTTTAAAGGAAAAATCTCTCAGATTGTATTTTTCTGATTCATGTAAAGTTTGGTGGTTTTCCTCATCTGGTAACATCACAAACTATCTGAATTGATGCGTGGTGCGTTTTTTGTTTGTTTGTTTGTGTTTCCTGAAACAAGGTACATTTTCCTCTTTAGGTTATTTTGATCTGCATGTCTGACACATCTGAAGTAATTACTGAAGTCCTTAAAGTCTGTGTCTGCTTTAGCACAACTTATTATAATGAGCAGTCAACCAAAACTGTAGTGAATCACAGAATCACCGAATGGTTAAGGGTGGAAGGGACTTATAGAGATAGGACAAGGGGAAATGGGCAAAAGCTGGAGCACAGGCAGTTCCATCTCCAGGTGAGGAGGAACTTCCTCCCTGTGAGGATGACAGAGCCCTGGCACAGGCTGCCCAGGGAGGCTGTGGAGTCTCCTTCTCTGGAGATCTTCCCAACCCGCCTGGATGCTGCCCTGTGCCCCGTGCTCTGGGTGTCCCTGCTGGAGCAGGGGGGGTTGGACTAGATGATCCCTAGAGGTCCCTTCCAACCTTGAAGATTCTGTGATTCTGTGATCTAGATCTCTACCCCTCTACAGCTGATATCAGACAGCACTATCTTTGCATTCCCATTCTGCTCAGGTACAAAGAAAGTAAGAAACCGTTTCTGGTCAGTAGTGTTGCTGCACATAATTGTGGACTATGTAGTTTGTGCTGCTTAAGGTACTTTATTTACTTGCTGGTCTTTGTTGTTTACAGAAGGCTTACCGTCACAGCAAATGAACAACTACTTGAAGAAAAAGGCCGGCTTTATTTAGTTTCAGTGAAATTTAACAGAAACTCCTCCATTTAGTTTGTTAATTGCTGTCAGTGACCTGTCTTGCATTTGCTTAAGAAAATGCTCAGTGTTTTTGCTTTAAATTATGCATTGATGTTAAAGAATAATCTTTAAGTGCACTGAAAAAGTTTGATGTAATTTGACTCTAAAATGGTGGTGATTAATAGTAGTAATTAGCAGCAACAGAGTGTGATGAATAAAATACCATTCAAGAATCATGCCATATTTGTGTGAGGCATCAGCCCTATTCGTCATATTGTTAAGTATACCAGTGATATGTTTCCTTATCAGCTGGGCACTGCAATCTATCATATAATTTACCAAGTACTGTGTATCATTCTTTTTGTACTGTTTCCTCCAAAACAAAGGCCTACGTAGTTTCTAGAGTAGCTACTTAAATTTTGTGAGGTCCCTTGGACAATTTTTTAAATGCACCCAATACTCCAGGTGCAGCCTCACTGGAGTTGAGGGGCAGGATCCCCTCCCTCCACCTGCTGCCAACATCCTCCTGATGCAGCCAGGATCCCATGGGCCTTCTTGGCCACGAGGGCACTGCTGCCTCATGGTTAACTTGGTGTCAACCAGGACTCCCAGGTCCCTCTCCGTGGAGCTGCTTTCCAGCAGGTTGACCCCTACTCTGTCCTGGTGCCTGGGCTTATTCCTGCCCAGGTGCAGGACCCTGCAGTTATCCTTATTGAACCTCAGGAGGTTCCTCTCTGCCCAACTCTCCAGCCTGTCCAGGTCCCTCTGGATGGCAGCACAGCCCTCCGGAGTGTCGGCCACTCCACCCAGCTTGGTGTCATCTGCAAACTTGCTCAGGGTTCCCTCTGTGCCCTCGTCCAGGTCTTTGATGAACAGGTTGAACAGCAGTGGGCCCAGGACTGACCCCTGGGGGACACCAGTGGCCACAGGCCTCCAACTGGACTCGGCCCCATTTATCACCACCCTCTGAGCTCTGCCATCCAGCCTGTTCTCAGTCCATCTCACTGTCCCCTCATCCAACCTATACTTCCTGAGCTTCTGCATGAGGATGTTCTGGGAGACAATGTTGAAAGCTTTGCTGAAGTCAAAGTAGACAACATCGCAGTTTTTCCATTGTCCATCCACCCCATCATTCTGTCATAGAAGGCCATCAGGTTCGTGATGGTGAATCCATGCTGACTACTCCTGATCACCTGCTATAGTGAAATCTGCTATACCACTTCCTGAACTGTTTCATGAAGCAGTGATACTAACAAACTATACTAGCTTACAAGGAGCCCTGGCGGATGTCTCTATGTGGCAAAGTTAACTCTAGTTTGGTTAACTGAGATGCCTGCAGTGTAGTCCCTGGTTTTTAAAAAAGTGACAGCAACAACAAAACATAGTATTCTGCTTAATAAATGGGTTTTAATAAAATGAGAAGGAAAACTCTGAATCACAGTTGTGAAAAGTGTAGGACAGTTCGTTGCTTTTTTCCCAAGATTTAAATTTTAAAAATAAAATTTTTTTTTAGCAGAGTTACAAAATGACTTATACAAACAGATTTTCCCTCCAACTTACTGTGAGTAAGGTTTGGTTAACATCATTATGTCAGTAATTTTTGTGAGTGCTTTTAATATCTGAAAAACTATATCGTGTATTTTCTGTATTTGCTCATCTCAACTAGTGGAACAATTGAGTTTCTGTTAAAGCTTGACCTTGTTTTTTTTTTCCACTCTACAGGTATTTGTGGAAACACTAGACAAATGTTTTGAAAATGTCTGTGAGCTGGATTTAATTTTCCACGTAGACAAGGTACTGTGCTGAGCTCCTTTAATATTACTTTCATGTAAAATGTCTGGTTCAACTGATACTCAATTGATCTTACTTTTGCTATCACTGAAATCTAGGCAGTTTCTATCAACATATTTTTGAAACTTGAAAAGTATGCTAGAATTTGCCTTTCTAAAGAAAAATAATACATTTATTTTGTGCAGTTTTATTGCATAAATAATTGTAATACTGCTGAAACCTGGAAATTCTTTTGTTTTTCAGAGTATGACTGGATTTTAAAGAAATAAATTATTCTATTTTTATTTATGTTTAGAAGTTTTGCTAGTTATATTTTTTTTGCAGGAATTTTTCCATTTGAGTTTGGCAGTTGCCTTTAACATGCTATGGTGCTGTGTGATGCTTTCTCTTCTAAATTTCAAGCCACTATTGTCTTTTCTGCAATCATTTAAATACAGTTTTGTTTGAACATTCCAAGCTCTCAGGAATAAGAATCTTATTTACTAAATTGGCTATCAGTTTCTGCACAGTCATTTTTTTCCATCTGGGAACCTCTTTTTGCATCAACAGGAGATTACTTGAGAGGAAAATGAGGTAAATATCACTTAAAGTGTACTCAAAATAGTAACATTCTCTGTGTGAAATTAACACTTTGAAATTGAGCAAACTTGTATTAAACGCTCTTGAGTTTAGAGAACCCAAGTCTTGCAGGCCATGTGTAGAAAGGTGTTTAGGCTTTATCCATAGCTGCAGAACACATATGTGGCTGCTCTGCAATATCTTTATATATATATATATGTGTATATATATATATATGTATGTAGTATATCTCAACAGAGGTAGTTTTTCATGCCTTATGTTTGATTAGGGATATGTATCTTCTGTAGACAACTTGGGTGCTCCAAAAATTAAATTTCCCAAAGAATATTTTACCTCATAGTGGTGAAGTTGTTAACTACTAAAATTATTAATGACAAAGTGGTATTTTCTTAAATTTTGACTTGTTTATGACAAATAATTTTCAACAATGTTTTAGTTAATTTACTAAAAACTCTAAGTGAAAATCCCATTAAATATTCTGTCTCCATATGAGAAGGAACTTCTTTCCTGTGAGGGTGCCAGAGCCCTGGCACAGGCTGCCCAGGGAGGCTGTGGAGTCTCCTTCTCTGGAGATCTTCCAAACCTGCCTGGATGCCGCCCTGTGCCCCGTGCTCTGGGTGTCCCTGCTGGAGCAGGGGAGTTGCACTAGATGATCCCTAGAGGTCCATTCCAACCTCAGGCCATTTTGGGATTCTGTGATTCTGGAATTTTCAAACTATGAACAAAAAGCAAAACCTACATCCCTAACTAGGTGTTTTAACAAAGTAAGGCAGATTTCTAAAACAGTTGCTCTTTTAGATCCAGTTACATCTTATTGTGCGGTAAAAAGCGATGGTGCTTGTGCAGCTATACAGTATTTTTAGTGACACTTAAAGTATTTTTTGTTTGTTTTATTAATTTTCAGTTTTGTAGGGACAGACTTAAGTTATTGACCAGTCCTGCTATAAACCAATACATTGCCCATGCAGAGAGGAGAAAAGGAGAAAATGCACTCTGCATTTCACAGCACATTAAAACACTTGCTTAGTAAAATGTTAAAATATCACCAAAACCACCAGATGAATATTTTGTTATGAAGAACTTTACAGGTTTTATGTTTCTCTTTTTGGTTTGAAGAGGCTTAGAAGCATCATTAGGCTTGGAATGGAGCATGACTGAGATTAGTTTAGGGAGAAACATTTGTTTAACATACAGTGCATCATCTCTACCATCCCCTTCTTTGTGATCATTGCCAGCAGAGATGTCATGCTAAATGCCATTTCTTCTATATCTTTCTTCTATCACTAACTTTTCATTAAGAAAACAAAATTAATTTCACTTCTGTTTTAATATTCATTTTTAATGGTTTCAGTATCAACATCTTTGGTTTCAGTATCAACATCTTTGATATTTTTGATATAAAAGCATCTTAAATTTTTACATCATGATGTAAAATTTACATGCTGTGCATGTGTACATCATGATGTAAAAATTCATCAAGTCCGTATTATAAAGCCTTCCATATGACTAAGATAGTGAATTGCCTGAAAAGTCAGTATGTGTGATCCCTCCTCCCGTTCCAGCTGTTGACTCTGTCTTTTGTAGTTGCCTGAGAAATCATTCCTTGCAGATTTGTGGCCAATAACAAATGCATCTAGTTTTCAGAGGTTTAGTATTTCGTATAGCCTATCACAATGAGTAATGTCTAGTTTCATATTTTTTTGCATGAGTGCTTGCTGTGTGTGTATATGCGTATAGTAGTTCTGATATGTGTACAGCTGTAAACTGTTTCCATATCCAATAAGTAAAAAGGGTGAATGTTGGTAATATGTTTCTTCTCAGTGAGTTTGTCAGTGTAAAGCATATTGTGGTTGCATATCCCTTTCTGATTCTGATTTTAAATTTTAAATAGATTTCATTACAAATCAGGAAAATTAATTCTTTTGTCCAGTGTGCTTTTCAGTTGGGTATGTGATCAGGCACATATTATATACTTACTTGAAGAGAGAGAATAGCTTAATAAGGATTTTTAATCCTTTTCATAAATATTTGCCTCTTAAAGTTCTATTCAGCAGCTTCATCAAACATTTAGTTTATTTCTCTATGGATATAAAGGAATGATTTATCAGGGGAACAACTTTTCAATAATGTTCTTTAGGTACATCACTAAAACAGAAAGTGTAGTAGTTTTTTACTATAATTTACTGTTTGCTACTTTTAAACTAACTGATTTTTATAGAAATTTACTTCTGTACTTGATGCACAGGGAAATGACAGTAATATCTAAAATAGCAGAATTATGCTTCAGTATATATGGCAGCTTTTGTTTTGTTTTGCTTTAATTAGTCATTAGATACTGTGCACTTACAGTGTCTGAGCAGAGGTTTATAATCCAGGACTCACATCCTTGAATCAGGGATGCAGACATGATGGATTTTGGATATATCTGTTTCACTAGTGTTGCCTTTTGGCTTATTTAGTCCTTCATTTTAGATCTTGGTTGTGAATTCTAGTTCTAGATTTGAAATATCCTTGTTCATAGTATAGTCTGCCAGCTCAGGTCTGCTAATTCCGCTTACGAGCCTTGTGTAGGACTTTACAGTGGGTGAGCAACACAACATCTTTCTTCCTTCAGTTGTTTCCTCCAAAGTTGTTTTTACTTACCTATTTCTGAGTATTTTGCTTAATCTTGCAGAATATGCTCTTTAGAGATATTATGATGGATGCTATTTAGAGCTCTTGTTAATAGTGGCAGTTTTCTCACTAAGGACTTAAAATAGATGAATGCTAAAGTTTCTTCTAGCATTGACTAGTGAAACTGCTGAGATTTTAACAGGAATATGAGCAAGGATACTGGAGAAGTAAACATCAAGTTCTTAGGAGTTTTGTACTCAATTTTAGAGAATTTATTAGCCTTCATCAAGTGATCTACAGAGTGAATTGTTCTGGGTTGAAGACTCAGTGTCTATATGTTTTTATGATGTTTTTCATTTTAGAATGTCCTATGGCTTTTTTTTAGGTTCATAATATATTGGCTGAAATGGTAATGGGTGGAATGGTTTTGGAGACCAACATGAATGAAATTGTCACTCAGATTGATGCACAGAATAAACTGGAAAAATCTGAGGTAAGAATGAAGCACTGTGTAGTATCTGGTCTAAAAACATGATCATATTAAGTGCATAATGTATAATACTGTTTGTCGTTTAATGCCATGCTATACACAACTGCTTGTTGACAGTGCTAAAATTTGATCATGTATAGTAAGGTTAGTATATGCTGCCTTTCAGGTGTAACAGTTACTTAGCAGGCTAGCTGATTAGTTTTACTGTTCTGATCTAATAGCAGTGCCTATCATTGCTTTTGGGGTACACCAGTAATTCTATAAGAATCTCTTACAGAAAAACCTTTATTTCTAGCATTTTTTTTATCTTGAAACCCACTAGGGAGTTTAAAATTTAAATGAAACTAGGTAAGAATTGATATGTATGTATTGCATATTCCTGTCTGCTAGTATGTTTCTAGCGTCTGAAATAAATGACAGTGTATTTAGTGTTGCAGTAGTTCTGAAGCACAAAATAATAAATTGCAGCAAGATGGACATGTGGCAGATTTAAAGCCTCACTTAATTCCTTTAAAATAATATGAAATCTGCCATTTTGGCAATATGAACACTTAGTATTCAGGTGAGCGTATTCAGATGGGAAGATCATATTTTGTATTTGCTCACATCAGTATAAGCAAGAGATACTTGCATAACTTGTGGAAATCTTCTTTTAAGTGGACAAGGTAGCCATGTAATTTCATATTAAGCTTTGGATTTTACAGTTCTGACTATTAAAGTGCTTGTCTTTAATAGTGTTGAACTTGTATTTAGGAAAGGAACTTGAAATATTTAAGAGCTACTTTTGGAACAACTTCAGCTGTGACATTCTTTAATATCAGATGTATCTTGTTAGCCAGTATACTGTTAACACATCTTAGCTAAGTCTGTGATAGATTCTTGTTGATGAGACACAGTAATTCTAGAGAATGCATCATCTAATTCGGGAAACATATTATTTTTTGAGTTTGTTTAAAAAAAAAAAAAAGACAAAATTGGGACTTTTTCTAACACTGAGGTCAGCTAGCTGGAGAAAAATATTGCAAGTTGCATAAATATGGAAAGACACTAAATGAGGATAATACATATTTAAGATAGATCTCAGTGTATCTTAAATATATCTAGCAAACCAAGAGAGGTGAATTCTTCAGCTTTTTTTTTTTTTTTTTGTGGTTCAATGTACATTGTTTTTCTAATGCTGCAACATGACACACTGTACCACCTGGAGTCTTTTAATATATTTAATTGTCTGTTTTATGAAATTTCTAACTGTGCCTAGGAGCAGGACAGCACTGTGTAAAAAAAAAATGGAAAAAAATAGGCGTTATAATGTGCATGGCAGTACATACCCAAGAGGATCTTATTGTAGGTTGTGAAGATGCTCAAAATGCTCACTTGGACATTTTACACAAACTCAGAATGAGCTGTTGATCACAGAGACGGATATTTGGTATTATTCTTGTGAAATAAGGCTATACATGAATGATCTATTTATACGTATGTTTCTCTTATTTGGTACAAGTCTAATTTAAAGTCCTTAAAGCTAAAATCAGCTTTGATCTACATTCTATTAGGCTCATATCTCTTCTACCTAAGAACATTTATTTAAAGTATTTATTCTTAATTATGTTGTTACCAAATCAACTGTAGACCAATTTATGATTAATCATCTGGAATCCATCAATTCAGTGTAGTCAGCCACAATATTTGCTCTTTTCCATTATTCATCTGTAAGTCACTCTCTTGTAAGATGCCTTTAGTATATAATCAGGTGCTGTAAAATATAAAAGAGCATGTAGAGCTTATAGCCACAAGGCAAATACACAATTATACAATGCAAATAGCAATTTTTTTAAGATTCAACCTTTTTTTTTTTAGATTCAGCATTGAGTTCTAGAGAGTAGAGAAGTAGCTGAGTAGCTGTCATAAATTAAAACATTTAGTGACTGGGATAAAGTAGAAATTTTCATATTCTGCTTGCCACAGTGCATTTTTTTTTGAGTTCAGTGATGGTTTCTTTCAAATTTCATGGTGGTTATAATGCTTAGATACTTTCCCAAATCTGGTAAATATTTACTCAGATTATCACTGGTAACATATATGCGCTCAGAAATTTCAAGATTGTTATTTCTTTTCCTTTGGTCTTTTTTTGATCAAAACTGTAAGTCTTTTAACATCTTTCTTGAAGATGTTATTTTCAAGATACAAACATATCCAATTTGGGCAAACAAAAATGAGTAATAACTTAATATATATTTGTGTTGAATGGAGGACACTAAGAAATCAAAACTAATGGATCTTCTTAGTTTTCAATCTCTTTTAATTGAAAGAAGGAATAAATCAGTACAAGCATTCAGAAATTGTTGTTAACATAGCCTATAGCTCGTAGGACTGCCGCATATACCACAGCTCTCACATTTTAGTATGTTTGGACTCTTAGACCTCAGTCATAATTCTTGTATCTATAAAGTAGCTGTGCTAAGGCTAGGTTTTATTTTATAGCTAAAATGATGAGTTAATGAATTGCTGACTTAGCTACATTTTCAGTAGTGATTTGAATTTTTTAATGTGTCCACATGACTATCTTTTAATGTGTAACATGTAGTCATTTGACATTAAATATATGGTCATGTATATATTAGGTTTTTACAAAGACTTTCAATTGGAATTTAGTAAAGAAGATGAAATTCACAAATATTTTAGTAAAATTATTACTTCAAAACTTAGTTTTCAGCAAAGATTCATGTTTTAAATAATATTGATGGAGTCCCTAGCTTTGATTTCTAATTCTGCTTTTCTATAACTTGGTCTGACTACAAAGGAAGTCACATTTCCGCCCTGAGAAATGCTGTTTTTAATGTGATTCCCTACCTTTACAGTTTAGTGTTTATTTGTGAATGGTTTTCTGGTCAATCTTCATAACCCCAAAGGTTCATTATGATTAAGGGGGGGAATTTTTGGGAGAGGGGTCACTGGGATTTTATCTAGAGCTGCTAAAGGTTTTATAGGTAAACTTGGGCTACCTCTTTTCTATTTGGAGTGTTCAACTGCGTGTGATTTAGACTTAAGTTGGACCTCATTTTTTTCCGAACCTCCTGATCTTTTCTAGCTCTTTCCATTCTTCTCTCTTACAGACCTTTATCTTTCAGTCTCCCAGACAGGACAGGTAGACACAGGTATTGCTGAATTTGAGAAAAAATGTTCTTTTAACAAAAAGGGAAAGCAAAATGATGTCAAAGGCAATAAATTATGTAGGCCAGACTCAAAAATTATGTGTTAAAATACCCATACTAGTCCTTGTAGCCTACTTTTTGTGCTAGTTTCTTCTTGTAGTTCCCTCATCTTTTTCTTGGCTCTAGTGTATTTTACTAGCTTTCCATTGACATCATATTTTTTATTTTATTTCTCTTCTTGCATTTTAGAATTTAACTTTTCTTTATATCATTGTTTAAGAAATAAAGAAATATGAACTTGTATGGACTTAAATATCTTCCAAACTATCTGAATAAAGCTTGAATGCAAATAGTGAATATTATCTGATGATGTAGTAGAAGTAGTTCTGTGAGTGGGGGTGTTTTCTCCTTGTTAATCTAAAATGCATTAATATGTACTCTCCTGCTTCACAACTTAGTGTTTGAAATAAATATAAGGAACTTGGACCTTCTTGCAAAGAAAAATGAAGTTTTAGAAAAAGTTGCAGGTAAACAGAATGAAGGGGGAGAAAAAGAAAAAGGGCAAACCGTAATAGTTGTATATTTATGCAATAAATTTATTTAGTTTTATGAAGATTATGTAGAAGTATTTCCAGTGATCTTTTGACTCTAATTGTATCGAACATAAAAATGAGAAGGGCGGTCAGCATGTGCTAAACTTCTTTTGTACATTTGCTGCTCTTACAATCTAGATCACTGGATTTTGCTTTAGTAGAGATCCTGGTAACCCCAGTCACTGACCATGCATATGAAAGGGAACTGAATAAGGAGAAAAATGCATGTCTGAGTTCAGTTTCTGGTTGTTGTGCCCCTGTTCGCTGTCTGAAAAATTCAGTTGAGCCCGACAGTGTGAATCTCAATAATGTTGATTACACTATTTCAAAATTCATTACTACTCTAAATATCTGTGTATTCAAACTGTGGGTATTTTAAATAGCTGGAATCTTAAGCAGATGAAGCTTGTTCATTTTATTTACAAATAATTTTGCTGTTGGCTTTTTCCATGATCTTTCTAGGATAAATTATGTAATACATCAACATTTACTGTTGAGCAAGTATTACTCTGTAACTAGGTTTGATAGCATTAAATTCTAAAACATTAGTTAAAAAATATCTTTGGCTAGTATGAAACACTTTACCTAAATTTAAAGCATGCCATAACACATGAAGAAAATCAAGGGAATAACCTTCCTCTACCTAGTATGTCAACACTTTTAATATACTCATATTCCATTGTAAGGTTAGGGAGCTTGGTTTCTGATTATTTCTTTTATTTATTTGAACAAAGCTTTTTTTTTTTTTTTCTGTTCTGCTCACACATGTTCTGTTTTATTTTTGGGTCTGGCAATGAAAAACAAATAAACAAATAATTAATCATTCCCATCCATTACTCTTTGTGATTCAAGTGCTTAAAATTTCTAAGAGTACGTCTTAAGTCTTCTTATCTGTTTGGCCTCATTTTGATATACTTGCAGACTTCATTTTGTTTTTTCTCTAATTATGTTCATTTATTTAACCTCATAAGCAAGGGACATGATCATTCCTTTATATTATGTATTGCATCCTTTCATTCTTTCATAACCCTGCTGCTTTGAAGTCATACTTGTTCTGGAAAGAAAGGTTGGTATGAAACACCAGCAGCAGACAGATCCTAGTGCCTCTACTGTATCTGGAAAAGAGTGGTTGGTTTTGCAAAAATTTGTTATTTCACTTTCCAGTAGGCTGTGTATTTTTATATCTCTATTCTAATGATGCCTAGTTCTGTGTAAAGCTGTTTGCAATGTCAATCTGATTCTTTTTCCTATTTATATATCAAAAAAATCAATATGCATTTTAACTAAATTTGTGATCTGCAATACTTTTCCTAATAATCTTGAAGTTTTTTGAGAATAAAATCAATGTATCTGGGATCACCTTCATTTAACATTGGTGGGACATTAAAAGGAAAAGTGATGATTAGAAAGAAAATTGATTTTTGTAGTAAACAATCACCTAGTAAACTAGCAGCAGTTCATATTTCTCACTTGTTAAACTAGGACCAGTAGAATAAAAGTTTGACTATTAAATGTGTTTATTTCAGTCTTTAAAATAGCATTATTTTTTGCTTATGTGACATTACTCATTCACTCTAAAAAGTGTATATGTGTATTTATAAGCATTTTTTGGCACTAACTGAAGCTAAACTATTAAAATACACTGTTTCAAGATTAAACTACAATCTTGAGTAACAAATGAAATTGAGAATGCAAAGCAGCTGTGGCAAAAATATGGCGTTTTGGCTCTTTGTAATACCAGCTGTATGCAATTTGTAATGTATTCCTGAAATTTCATGTCTGTCTGACGTTTCATTTTCGCTTGTCATTTGCTTGCTGTGAATATTCATCATTCACCGCATGTGCGAAGCTTGCCACATGTGTTTTTGGTTTTGTTTTTTTTTCTTTGCACCTCATCAACTTACCTGTTGAATTATTTGATAATAAGGACAGTTGGTATACATATAGTACAATGTTAGTTATGACATTTTCATCAAGTACTAGCTATAATCTGCTTAAGAGGATACTGGACTGGAAACATTTCCTGCAGTACATTTGTCTTTTTAGATGTAGCTTACTTTCTGTAAAAGAAATAATAAATTTCAGGTCTGCATGCCACTTTACTGTTTGACTTGTTAAAAAGCAATGCAAAGGCATTCAGATATAGTATCATTAAAAATAACCTTTATTAGTTACCCAGTTTTGAAGGTTAAATATTTTTCTAGCATTTCATTGAACATTTTGTTGAAAAATATTTCTTTTAAGTACTGTGTGACTGTATTGTGCTTTATAAAGTTATGACATTACTTCTCATAAGTAGATTTCTGCTGTGTCAATATTATATATATACATTGAGTCAATCACAAGACTGCTTAGTATAGAGAATTCCAGGAAGACAAAGTGCAATTTTTTTCTCTACTCCAGTATAAAATAGAAAAAGAAGCTGGCAAAAAAAAAAAAAAAAAAAAAAAAAAAAAAAAAAAAAAAAAAAAAAAAAAAAAAAAAAAAAACAGCTAATCTGTAGTGCCCTGATACTTTTGCCAGGGATCTTCACTGATCCTGTTCCAGAGTGGTCCTAATGGAATGTGACTGTTGGAAGTTGTTATTGTATAGGGGGGTGGAAGGGCAATGGTTGTGTCAATTTTGGTATTTTGAATAATTCTCAATTGTGTCTCCATTGTATCCTATGCCTTTGGGGCGGGGGCAGGGACTGTAAGTCTGTGTAAAGAGGATAGCTGCAGGTAGGTAAAAATAACGATCAGCTATACTAAAGCTTTTTTTTATGTCCATTAAAAACAATTAACTCATTAAGTTAGGCTAAGGAGTCTCCATCCTAGTCACCTAGAAAGCATCTCTTAAATTGCCAGCCATGCCTGTCTATGTGGACCATGTCCATCATTTAAAATATTTTTCTGGTTTCCCATTGTGTTAGTTCTAAATTGTGTGATTCATTACCTCTGTTAATACTTTATGAGTATTTTCACCTCCCCTGTGGAAAACAGTTTACATTGCTCCACTTTAGTTTTGCTGAAAAGATTTTTTAATTTTTTCCTTTCCTGCTACTGACTCTAGAATTTAAATAACAGATCCAAGTTAGTGAGAAATGCATTTATTTTCTTGTCTGAGAAAACTTCATTGAAAGTTACCTCATGGTTTGAAGTGGGTGTTTCAAAATACATAAATATAAAAGGCATTGTTTAGTGGTATCTTGTCTTCTGTGCTGTCTTTGAAAGTGCAAATGGCAAAGAAAGAATTGTGATGCCTAATGCTGCTTTTTCAAGATATTGCAGATTTAGACTTGCAGGCTTGGGATATTTGCATCAGTAATATTAGGTCAAGACTTTTCCCTTCAAAGGCTCTTTCAATTCCACTCCTGTCATGAAGTAATTGATATGATACCACGGGTGATATGAAAACAAGGCAAGGAAAAAGACACTTTAATTTTTTTTTCACTCTTTTATTTGCTTACACTGTGTCTCTGCAAGCTGATGATTCTGATTGTGAGAGGCCGAAGTGAGAGCAAATTATATGGTTGTCTTAGAGGTTTAAGATAGATTTCCTGGGCGTCTTTCCCCACATGCCCTTCTAACCTTTGGTATATCACATATAAAATTGTTTAGCAGGAGAGATGGAGTAACAGTTGACTCCTGTCTTTCTGGTATTGGTTTCTGGGAATCCTTCTGTGTCTGAAAGAGGTTTAGTTCAAAAACAAACATTAATCGATTTTGACTATGGGCATTTTTGAAGGGAAGAAGATCTAGATGTAACTAGAGTAAAACAGTAGGTAGGATTTTAAGTGGTTAATTAGACCTTATGTTTCTTTTTTATGATAGTGTGATAAAAAAGAATGGATTTTAAAAGCTGACAGTGTTAAGAGTACATTGGTTGTCTGTCTACTTTTAAACATTAGTACAAGTTGACATGACAGAAGTCAAATGTACTCCCCAGTATAGTTATAGCCTGTAATTGCTATCAATTTCAGTGGAATTCATGAATCTGAAAATGTCTGAAAGGCAGTAGTTATTGACAAATAGTATTAAATAATCAGCTCTGAATTGCAGACTTCTCCAGATGATAGTTTTCCTTTTGTCTTGCTGTATTGCTTTCTCAGAATTATTTTATCTATGTGTGCACTGATTTCTTCAGACCTTAATTCTCTTTTTTTACATGTTTAGTCTTTGTTGCAAGACCAATTCCTTAGCATGTTACTTCATTTCTTGTAGATTATTGGATTTATTTGGTCTACAAATTCTGAAAATTACTTATGTGATTTTTCTTTTTTTTTTCTTTTTGATAATATCTTTAATGCTTTTTTTTTGAAACATCCCTTAAAGCATCGAAGTTCTGAAAAAATACTTCAGATTAAGTATGAAAGTATGTCTTAAGAATTCTGAGTTGCAAGTCATATTTATTAGCATTTCAGTAATAAACCTTAATGTGTAAACTTAATGGTTATTTTATCTAAAAGGTAGAATATTGTGGAAGTTAGTGATAAAAGTAGACTTCTGTATTGTTAAATTTATGTATTAATACAACAAATCTGGGACTTTAAATGCAGACAGAAACTTCAGTAGGGGAGTTTAACACAGAATAAGTACTTTAATATTCAGATTAGCATAACCAGGCCTTGTAGATGTGTTAGCTCTTAATTAGCTTCTGTGGGATAATGCGTTATTGCACTTCAGTGGGTCTGTAGTAGTTCTACATGCCCGAAGTGTTTAGCCTTTTTCAAATCAGGCTAAGCCAGCTTGAATTACCTCTTACTTGCATGCATTTAGATAAGTAATATGGTCCAATTGGCATTCAGTAACTTAAAACTGTGCTGTGCTAGCTTTTAGAGTAGATAAAAGACAGCATATTGGCCTTTAAATACTCTTAAATGTTTTACAGTCTGCATATTGCATACTCTTTAATAAACCCCCTATTCTTCCTTGCATACTTTTTCATCAAGTTGACATTACATGTTTCACCATATAAAAAGAAATGTGTGAACTGTTTTCTCTTTCTGATTTAATATCTCCAAATAACCCATTTCATTCCAAACAAAATTATCATCTGGTCTTTCTAATTGTGTAACCATGCAATTACTTTAAAATTTAGTTGTGTGTGTAACTGCTAATGATTCTTCCTGTAATCAACTTTGCCTGACTTGTTTTTTTCTTCTTCACTTTATATACAGGCTGGTTTAGCAGGAGCTCCGGCCCGGGCTGTTTCTGCTGTGAAGAATATGAATCTGCCAGAGATTCCAAGAAATATTAATATTGGTGACATCAGTATAAAAGTGCCAAACCTGCCCTCTTTTAAATAACATGGCTACTCCAGGTAAAAAAATGTAGTAGAGGTTTACCACATAATTGTTTACTAGATAAATGACATGTCTAACTTTTGCTATTTGGATAAAACTCAAGGTACTGTTTAGATACCATGTGAAAAATCTGTGTGGAGTTGAATGTTGCTTTTGTCTTGCTCAGTGAAATTAAAGGAAATGGGCAGTTCCCACGTGATTCCTAAATTACATTCCTTTGCCCTTGTAAGGCATATCACTGTGTCTCGGTTGCTACAGTATTTTGGGAAAGTATTTAAGATGTTCTTTACTTTGTATAACCTACAATGTTGAGGTTTTTGTATATTCACCAAGGTCTATAGTTAGTGCATTCCTTAACTACTTCTGCTGTTTGTCATGATTATTTAAGATTCAAGTGCAAATGTTGCATGAAAACTTTAAACGCTTTTGTTCTGTCTGAATAAAATGATTACAAACTTGACTTCTATATACCTGTTTGTCTGAAATCTGCTCTTTGCAATAAATCACTTTTTGCTATTGATTGAGCCAACTGACTATGTATAAATACTACTTTAACAAGCATAAATGTTATATTTTAATTGCTGAAAGAATTACACTGGCATATTGTGTTGAAAATACTGACTCTTCACCTTTTTCATAAAAGCTATCATTATTCTAGTGAAAAAATATATCTTTATTAAAGAATTAATAACTTTTATTTACATATAAATGTTGAGAAGACACACATGTCAACTGGTGGACTTTCCATGATGTCTGACTTTACTTTGGAGAGAAAAGTGATCCAAAAGCCCCATTCAGCAATTTTGCTGTATTGTAGGAAATACAGAATGGGGCAGAAAAAAAATGGCAGCCCAAGTCGTGTATTGGATAACGTGGAATAGAAAAACACTCTGGAAGGATAAATGATGAAACTTTAATAGGACCTCTGTGGATGGTGTCTTTGGAGATCCTGTATTTTGAGAAATAGATTTTTTTGTGATACCTATTATTGCTGAGACTTCTAGTGCTCTACGTACTCTTACTGCCGTGTAGGTACGGTTTAACAGGGGTGGAATTTCACCTGCTTTTGCCAAATTCTATTTCTCTGCTTATCACAAAGACTATGTGATATTCAGAGTAAAGATATTGAAGTTTTCCTCAAAGTCGTTCCGTTTTTGAGGACTTAGTCAATACAATAACATAAGGATAAACAGGAAATATTGAAACTCCTGGTTGGTATTCTGACCTACAGAGTGTTCTGGCTGTTTGTGAGAAGAACTCATATTTCAAGTATTACTCTAAGTTCTCTGTTTTTTGGTCAGTTTGTTCTTGGACTTGTAAGTTTACAATTTAATCGTATAGTTACCGTGTTTGTAACTTTTTACAGTGAAATCATGGTTCATGTCAAAATGCCTCTCAGTCATATTTTTCCCAAGGACTTCAGGAAATATAAAATTCGAATGAACCCAGCAAATTTCCTGAAGTCCTTGGGAGAAATATGACTGAGAGGCATTTTGACATGAAGCATATTTCAAATGAAGTTCTGATCGTTTATGTCAACAGACAGGTTTCCAACAATTTTAGAGAACAGGAACTTAGCTTTTAGCAGTTACACAAGAATTTGTATTTTAAAGCTCTTTTATATATAAAATACATATAAATACCTATATTTCATCCATAAATGTAGATATCATCCATCCATGATTTCAATCATATCTTGAGCTGCTGTTGCTTTACTGCCTTGTTTCTCTCTGCTGCCATTGTTTCTGCAGGAATTAATTCATCTTCTCCAGACAGCTTTTCAATAGAAAACAGACTTTCAGGAAGTTTTGCTGCTTTTGACTGGCCACCATTAAGGATCTATAGTGCAAGGCTGTGGCTAGGCAGCTTCTTTATTTCTCTTAGATGGGAAGAAATTACAGAATCACACAGAATGGTTGAGCTTGGAAGGGACCTCTAGAGATGATCTAGTCCAACCCCACTGCTCAGGCAGGGACACCCAGAGCATGGGACACAGGGTGGCATCCAGGTGGGCTTGGAAGATCTCCAGAGGAGGAGAATTCTCGATCAAATTCTTGATCAAATTTTCATAGTAAAGTTTCAGTCCTTTCAAAGAGAGATTCACATACGCAGGTATGCACACAGAAGATACAATACAGAAAATACAGGAAAAAAAAAACAAATAACAATAGCATTTTCTTGAACAAAAATGGTAACGTGATACCATGACCTTCCTTTTTGTAGCAGATGCTGTCTCTCCCCTTGCCCAGGGAGAGCTGCTGTTGCACCATTGTTGATCTGCCTCCTACTGCAATGTGCCATAATACCAGTCCCTGACCAAAGCCAAGTCCCTGAGGAAAAGAGGATCCTTGACTGACAGAAATTGCAGCTTTACTCTAGGCCTTCCCTTCTGTCTTTCCCCAAGGCAGTTGTGCTTATATTTCTCACCTTCCTGAGAAAGATGTGCTTTTCTTAGTTCTTCTGTATCTTCTTAAAGCATTACTTACACTTTAAAATGGAAATAAGTTGTAGTCTTGCAAAGCAAAGGGTTAAGATCTTAATCATAAATTTCAGAATCTGTTTATGCTTTTGTGCTTCATATATTTAAAATCAGTCTTTTGCAATAGCTGTTATTCTATTTGCAGAAGCCAGGGAATTAACTAGGACTATTCCAGCTGCACAGTACTGCCATTTAAGTGAAGTTCTTTGGGATACCAGTAGGTGCAGAGAATTACTGAAAGCTGTTTTTTGAGATTCTTCAGTTTTCTTCTGTCAACAGGAATTACTCCAGACTTTTTTTTTGTGCTTTTACTAACTAGTCATTTCTGAGAATTGTGAATAAGATGTTATTAAACAGTATCTGAGGTTATTAATTCCATGTGTGCTGGTTTTCTACATTATGTTTTCTCTCCTACTGAGTTGAGTTTTCTCCGTGCTAATGGCATTTTTAATGCAATTACATTCCCCAAGGAGCAACTTTTTCATGTATTCATAGCAGTTTAACTATAATAAGTGTTGTCTGTACAACTTGGTGATAGTCCTTGATGAATTATACATAGAGATACTTTTAAATGAGATTCTATAACATTAATTCAAAAGGCTTATGAAGCATTCAGGGTGTCCTGTCTAATCCATTTTGATGCCTTTCCCCACACCACCTCTTTTAGTAGTGTCAGAGGGTTTCCCATCATCACAGGTGGTTACTTGTCTCTTGTACTCTTCTGCAAGATCAACATTTCCTGCATTTGTGTTCTTGGAGGCAGAAGGAGCTGCCATTAGGAAGCAAGTTGAGTGCTTGGATTGTTCAGATTACTTGTCTCAGTACCATAGCTGATCATTCTTTTTCATTATGAACTGCTCCCTTCAAGTATGGAGATCTCCAATGTGAAATTTGGTAATAGGGAGAAAATGTCAAGAGTCTATAGCAGCAGCTACTGCTTCTTTCTTTGACTTTCTGGTACAATATTTTTTCAGTACTTGAGAGGAAAGAATATTTTGTTTTTCAGGAGACCAGAATTTTGTTAGGCCCATATAAAGAGGAGAGATTATTTTCTTCCTTCTCATAGATCACTCCAAACAAATAAAGAAAGCACACAAGTCCATAGGCTGCTTAAGGGTTTTTGTTACCTTGTGAACTCATCATTTAAAACAGTGGTGTTGATTTTCCTAGTGAGATAGATGGTGAGTACTGCTGACCATGTTTTTGAAATCTGTCCCTGAAAGAAGACAGATTGTGGTAGAGTGATACAGTGCCCAGTGGTGACAGTGACGGCAGAGCGGATACTGTGTTGGTGTCCTCCCCTTGCTTTTTAAAGAGCAAGTTGTCATTTCAAATATGTTTTGGGGGAAGAGCAAATATTTACAACACATCAAGTGTGTATCATAAATTCCTTTGCTGCTCTGATTCATCCTGCGTGACAGGAATGGGTGGGGGAGGGGTCCCCTGTTGCATGAGAGAGACAGGTTCAAGATGGAAGCTTAAACTGTCCCTGCTTTCCTGTGAGCACATTTGACCTTTTCTTTCCAATAGCACATTCCAATAAATATTAAAATAATCATAGATTTTAGTAGATCCTACTCTTGACATCCAAAGAGGAGCTTGCTAACTTTGTAATGGTCACATAATAAAGTTGCTTGCAAATGAATTCCAGCACATAGAACACTTAAACTATTGGATGAAACTGGGAATTAAAATGTCACAAAGAAAATCATAGTTTATTTATAATTCTGCTAAAGAAAAACAGAGCATAGATCTTGGACAAAGTATTTTTCAACTTTTACACAGAGCAGTTATAATTTTGCTGAGAAGAAGGGAAGCAACCACATACTGCCAGAAACAATCAAGGCTGAATGTTTTTTTCTAAAGAAAATCTTTGTCTGATGCTTGTAAAATTTTCATAACAGAGATTTTAAATGTTTTCATCTCTTAATTTAAGGAAGTGATCTGTCCTGTTCCTACACCTTGCATTTCTTAATGTTTGCTCTTCACCTCACAATGCCTTTCAAGATAAGGTAATGTGACTGGGGGAAGGGGAGAGGCGGGGGCACTGTCATGTCCATGTGTCAGACAGATTTCACCTTGTGAAGCGTTAGGAGTGACGTGAGAGTTGAGAAGGGCCATGGGGCTGCTTGCCGCACAGTCTGAGTACTCTGATAGCTGGAGCGCTAGAGGTTTGAGATAGGGTGACGGACGCCCATGTGCCCTGTTCTACTGCGTTTGAGCCTGTTCTGAGCCTTTGGAAACTCAGCAACACAAAGGAGTCTCTCCACGTCCCCCTTTCCAGTTTGGCTGTGCTGCCAGGACAGCCAAAGGACCTGGCCAAGGAGTGAATTCCACTCTGAGCAGGACCATGAATGTGTCACTGACGCTGGAGCTGGAGGCAGGCCAGTAGTGGTGACTGTAACCTGTGTGCATGGGCTAGGGTTGGCCTGCTGCCGTTTTGTGCTTACACCAGTCGGTGGACCCACTTCTGGAGTGACTTTCACATTCAGCCAGCAGAGCCGCTATGGGAGGCCTCAGAGCCTCAGTTATCTGCAGGGTACCTGCACGGCCAGACTGTGTGTCAGGATGCCTGCGTGGTCACTGCTCGGCGTGTGTCTGGAAGCCATCATAAACAGCATCTGCATCCTTGCTTCTCATTTTCCACCAGTGGCCAAACTGGCCAATCCCACCACTTTTGTGCAGGTGGTTTAGAGAAGCTTACAGAGAAGAGTCGCCCTGGAGTTCCCCTGGCTGCCAGCCCTCTGTAAGGTACAAGGGCCCATGCAGGATCTAATGGCCCTGGGAAGCGATACCAAAAGATGTTAACAGGGACGTTTGTGTTACGGTGCTGGTTTTTCCCTACCAGCTTGAAATCCTGGCAGGTAAATGTGATTAGGGACAAGGAGCCCTGATGTAGATTGCATCCTGTGGTCATGAGCTGACAAGAGAGGGATAAGACTAATAGGAAGAGGTGTTGCCAGAAGGTACCGTGCAGGTCTGTAGTAGAGGACTGGCTGTCAGACAAACCATTACAGTTCTCCTTGATGATGTGAAGTTACTGGAAAGCCATGCAAAGTCTCTTGATTGAAAACAAAAGTGAAAATAGCGATGCAAAAGTGAAATAGAGATGCATTTAGCAATTCAGCTGTCATAGATGCCTGTCAGGCTGACTTTAACTTTAGCTGCTTGTAACTTAGAATCACCAGTTGATGTGCCCTGTGCGCACTACCGCTTCTTCTCAGGAGAACATATTTGTGGCATTTGAAATGCCTTTCATTCCTGTTGGTTTGTCTGACGTGAAGTTTTTTGGCAATCAAGTTGTTCCAAATAGCAGTTGGGTATCAGTAGTTACACAGTAGTTAATCTTCAAGTTAAGTGGTTAATGGGATATTGAGATGGTATTTTAATAATAGAAGGTCCAGAGAGGATAGAAACTTGTCTGAAAAGTATCAGGAAGATTTAACTGCAAATATCCAAGCTTTTATCAAAAGCATGCTAAAACCAAATCAGCAGGGTGTATTGGTAGTATTGCACCACTTGGAAGGCTTAGCTTTGTTAATGGATATAACATTTCTCCCTCCTAAGGCTGAGCCTGTGGATCATGTCTGTAAGCCCTAGTGCCGTGACACAGAAGGAAAGCATGGTCCCAAACTTAGATTTATTAGGAGAGCTAAGGAGGCTGCCTGTAGCGTCCTGGGCACTCTGTCATGTGCAGCGCGTGCGGGCCTGTTTCTTGGGGTTCAGCTGTGCAGTTTCCCTGCCCTTGTTTTGCTGTTTCGGAGAGCACTGTGTGCAGCCCAGCAGCACTGGCTGCCCCAAAAGGACCAGGCTGTGCCCCTGCCAGGCTGCAGACCCACCCTGCTGTGCGTGGCACAACCAGGACGTCTCTGAGCAGCAGCAGGGAGGTTAATGGGAGTGCCTCAAGCTAGGGAAAAGAGCAAAGAGAGGGAAAGCAGCACCGGAAAATAGCTTGCCAGCGGCTTCACACATGCACAATCTTTTTACAAAACTGAAGCATTATGCCAAAGGCTTGGCAGTTCCGTTGACTATTGCCCACACATTAGGATTGTTTAGAAGGCAGAATTTCAGCAAAGGGCCCGTGCAAGCACAGTGTGATACTACGTTGTTTGGAAATTTATTATTATACCATCTGTTTCCTCTGTGATGACAAAACTGCTGTCAACCTCCCCCACCCAGTGTTTAAGTGTTTCGGTGTAACACCCTCCCTCCACCTACAGATTTTTGGGTGAGCTCTGCTCAGCAGAGGTTTAGTGGGTGAGACTTTTGGGTCTGTTTGAGCAGGGACTGTTCACAGGAGATCTGATGCACAGCTGGGGTTCATGCCTTCCTGTCCATTCACATGCCCTGATTTGCCAGCTCACGGCCCAGGTGCAGAGCTGCATATTGCCTGCTTACTTGGCAAGGCAGCCATAACTACAGCCCTTCTGCAGAAGGGGACAATGAGCTTCCCTCCTTAGAGTTAGGAGTCTATAGATCCTGAGTGTGATTGGCCTGTGTAGCATCTTCTGGGCCTTGTTGCATCTCCGTGCTGTGGCAGAGGGCAGAGCAAGCCTGATCTGAAGGAAGCATAAGGAGCAGACATAGCTGATGCAGCTTCTAATTCCCGTAAGATGACCAAATCGTGGATGAAGCACTTGTGTGGTGATGGAAAGAGGGTGAATCTGTGTTGAGAAAAGATGAGAGGTTTTGGGGTAGCTGTGCAGAGTAGGCAAGAGGTAGTGGTTGACCCCAGCAATACTAAAATATCATGGATTCAAAGGAAAGAATGGGGAAACTTTGGCAGGGGAGTAAAAACTGTAAAAGAGTCTCTCGGAAGGAAAGAATTTTTGAGATTTGAGGAGTGAGTAGGAAGAGAAGATTTTGAAAGATGGAGTGGGTGGAGAGAGTCACAGGCAGAAGGACAGGTACACAGAGAACACTTGAAGAAATGTCTGAAGGAAAAACAGGAAGACGACTGGTGAATATGAGATGGGAAGGTAAGAACCAAGATACGGGTGGGATTTGCTGGAGGAACACCAGATGGGAAAATCTGGAAGGGCTGTGAGGTTGTTGAAGAGCTGCTTGACGGGTTTAACGGTGTAGGACATTAAAGCCAGTGGTGAGGACTGCAGGAGAACGTTGTTCGTTAGAATGCTCTGAAGAGAGATGTACTTTTGTTTCCAGTAGATCAGAGATGTGCTTGAAGTTTGTTAGCCTCTTAATTTCTTAAAATACAATGCAGGAGTAGCCTCAGAAAATCAATAAAAACATAATCAAGTGTTTTATTTCTTATTATATCTCTGAACTGTTTTGTTAAGCATGGAAGCATACTCGGTCTACACTGAATAAAACATAGCCTTATTTGTATGGTAGCTTAGCTAGAAGGACGACACTACTACTACCACACTACACTGAGACTACTGGCAGCATACACATGGTCAACCAATAGATGGTGATTGATGGAATAGTCCTACTGTGATAATCATTTACCAGGGTGTCTCTGCAGTTTGAAAAAGGGAGAAAAACAGCAACAAAAAGAAACCTATGGAAAATTTCCGACTTGAAAAACATCTGTTCTTTTCTTGTGTTTCCTATTGAACAGAGACTTAGAAATTTAAAAACCCAGGAAGCCAGAGACAGAGTCCAATAACCCTCTAAACTATACTTCTGGTAGGAAAGGTGATGCACTTTTAATGAAGAAATAGCAATAAATACATAAAAAGGTTTTTCATAAGTGATTGTCAAAACCATAGTAGTTGGATCCCAGATTTGAAGTTTGGTTTTTGTTTAAACAATTTCATATTTCTATTTTTATCTATAATTCTTGAAAAAATAGGTATTTTAAACTATGTTTTTGAATTTCCTTCTCTTTTTTGAGTTGGTGATGGTTTGGGGAGGATTTGGGGTCATCTGAATACACTTACAAAACCGTTTTTAGCTGCACTGCTCAGTTAACTGGGAGGCACTTTGGGATGGAAAAATACAGTGGATTGTTTTGTGTGTGTGGCTTTTTTTTTTTTTTCTCCCCCAGGAGCTTTTGTGTAATTGTGGAAGTCCCGCTCAGCGTTTATATGAGGTTAGGGTGCATTGGAGTACTCGCTACTGTTTTTAAAAGAGTTTGACCAAATTCAGGTAGAGACAGAGATCCTATTAATCCTATATGCTGTTAATTTGCATGCTACTGTGACTCACTGATACAAGTAGAAACACATTGTCTTTATTTGTGTGCATAAAACACTTAAGTTAACCTTTCATTTTTGGAGAAATCTTGAAGGAATGCCTTTTGTTCTAGTGGATCATAAACAGAGGCTACAATTTTTACTTTCAAATTCATTATTTATTTAAATATTGGGAATTTATTTTAAATTTGGGAATTTAGATGTGGTAGGGAATTCTACAAATGCAGCTATTTATGAGACAAAGCCTATTACTCTGCGTCTCTTGGGAATGAAACATAAATAAAGCATGTTAGGGATTTTGCTACATAAAGATTTTGGAAAATGATGAGTTTCCTCTGCAACTTTTATGAGTAGTTGGGACTTAACAGAACTTTTCCTGAGCAGTGGATGCAGTTTTTTGCTAAAAGCTGAAGAAACTCTCCAAGCAGTATCTCTGTGTGGAGTGCTGATGCTCTTTGATCAGGTAATTTTGGGGGTTAGCTGTGGAGAGGTGTTGCATTCAGCTAGAATCAGGCAGGAGCCGCATTGCAGTGCTTACAAATCTGTGATAATGAGTCATCCTGCACAGGCCCAAGCTCCTGCCCCGTCAGGGGAGACTCCCTTATGCACAGGGTTATTGTCTGCTCTCAGCTCCTTGTTCACTCTTTTCTTGGCAGGAAAATTTGAAGGATCTTGTTTTTATCCCTATAGGGAATAATTTTTTAAGTTCAAAAGGTTTTCAGAACAGGAAAACTGTTTCCAGATCTTCCCGCCAAGTATTTCTGAACAGTAATTGCTTTAAGATACCATCATCTTCAGTTTTACTAGTAAGAGTTATGAAATACTAGCCTTACAAAAAGTCTTAATTTTTAAATTTATTTTTACAAAAAGCCTTAAAACTTTCAAGTTAAAAATGTAAAGTCAAATTAAAAGAGTTAAATTCAATAAGAAAATCCAATCTATTTTTTATGAAATATTCTTCCAATATAACACTGGTATGAAAATTAAGGCAACTGTGTTATGTAGACCTGGAGGCTAGTGAGGTTTAGCAAGACAGGATATTTCAAATGCAGCCATTTCAAGTCACCAATCTAAATGAGACTCATTAGAAACCAGTGCATGGTAAGATTCCTTTCTCTATTAGATCCTGGTGATATGAAGATTTGCATTAGCATTCAAAGCAGGTTTTTCTTCACATTTATATGTTGTCATTTAGAAAATAAAAGTGATTTCTTTCAAGAGCTTTGTTTTTCAGAATTGTTTCCAATTTTAATGATTGAATCTGGCTGAATGTTAATACTTTCTCTGTTTTATAATAATGTAATTCTAAAATGCAGTAGATTACAGTACTTTGGTGTAATTTGACTACACTACTATAAAAACAGTTTGTTCCTCCAAAACTAAACAAACAAAATATGTGCTGTATTTGCTTTATGGGCTCAACCACAAGAAATTTGACCTACACTTATTTTCAATGTGCTTCCCTCAAGCTGAAAATGTACTGCATTCATCAAATTCATCTATTTTGTATTAAAACCACTGTGATGGGGATTGTTTTTTCTATAACATCTCAAACTAATATGAGTGGAGTGTTTTTGTCTTCCGTATATTTGTGGTACAATAACAAAAAATACATATTTTCAAAAGATAGGAGTCTTTATGGATACTGTGATTTGTTTATATAACACTTTCATCCTCCTTCTAAACATTCATTCAATTTATGAAGACTGTAAGGGGAGAGGTTACATTCTTCACTAACTTTGCCAAATTATACCAGCATTGAATTTGCTTTCCTTTATGCCCTGTAGCAGGAACCAGTGGTGTCAGGAAACCTGGAGAGCAGAGATGGTGGAGAATACAGGCTCTATAAATCAGGCTTGTTCTAATAAAATATAGAGTTGAGCTTTCAGCAGTGCCAGCTCTTCAGTGTTGCACCCAGAGGTGTTACTGCCTCTAACTGCATGTTCAGAAGGGCACCATAAAACCTGCAAGTGATATTGCTTAGGCAGAGAGCCGGACAGATGCAAGCAGTGTCCTTGAAATCCTTGCACTTCAGTGCCTCCTGTTGCGATGGGAATGATGGAAATTGGAAATCAGATCTTGCTGTGAGCCCTTAAACAATATGTGAGGCTTTATTTAACTGTGTTTGAGTGTATATATGTGTTTATATGTTATATGTTATATGTTATATGTTATATAATATTCATATATAATATTAATATAATATGATATACATTTATTTAAAAGGCTATCTAAGTCCCATGAAAGATCTTGAAAAGAGATGGGAGCTTTCCATCTGTGATGGATCTTGTTGGAGGAGTCATGGCAGAAAAAGCCAGGTATGGGATTTGAGACCACAGGAGGCAGCAGTGCCTTCCAACCACTGTCCAACAGGCTTGACCAAAATGACCAGAAAGTTTTGTAGGCAGCAGTGTCTGCTTCCCAACAGAAAGGTCCAAAGAGAAGAAGTCTAAATTGAAGCTATCTTTTTGCACAGAAAAAAATCTCCACCTAGAATGAAGGCAGAACTGGTATCTGCCCAACTGTAGAAGAATGTATTGGCTGGAGGCTGTGCCTTACAACCAGGTGTTGGGCATCTCCATGTAGCTGCCTATACAAGTCATCTTCTGGAGGTGTGGAGAACAAAACATTGAACAAGAAAAAATGAACAGACTGCCTCCCTGCTGCTGGAAGGTCCCAGCCCAGCTTCTTTGCCAATGGATCTGGAGAGGCATCCCTCCAAGAGTTGAGTCCTCCAAAGCAAGGCAATAAGATGAGGAAAGAAACACAGGCCAAATACTAACAAAAGACCATAAGTCAATATCTGCGTGGATGGGTTTTCCTGAGCATAATGTGCTATGGTTATGGAAACTTGTGTAAGCCACTCAATAACAAGATACCAACATACACATTATGGGAATATGTGGTCCTGGAAGGAGCTGAATATCCTGAAACTCCCATTGACTTGGAGCTTCTCAGGGTTAAGCAAGCAGTCTGCCACAGAGCAGGGTCCTTTGCTGGGCTGTTTGGAAATTGTGAAGGCAAACAAAACTCACAAAAATGAGTTGTTTGGTAGGTCAGCTAAGGGCACCAATTTTTGAGAATGATAAATAGACTAATATTTCTAATGTTAAATATGTATTTGGATATAAAAAAAATTACTCAAGCTGTTAAGGGAAAATAGACACCTGCACGATATTTCCTGTTAGTAGGGAAAAAAAAAAAAAAAAGGAAATACAAAAAAAAAAAAAAATGGAATTTTCCCTTTGCAAAAGGGAAAAATTATCTGAGTATTACATGTGAGCAGCAGGATCCCATGATCCCATGACAGCTACATCTAACACATCACAGGTAGAAAAGGAGAAAATCAGGAGTACATTTCCGAAATATCTGAATGCTATTAAAACACTTGAGTTCCACATATTTACTGAAATGTGGTAGGTCAGACAGAGGAGAGGAAAGTTTTTCTATGCAAAACGGAGCTAATGAAGATTGACCTCCTCCAGCCTCATATACCCTGTCACCCTATCCCTCTCCCAGCAAGAAGCCCATTTCAAGACTCCCAAGACGCCTCTGTCTCAGTAACTTGAAACCTTCCTGGGTTGGCTCTGTTCCCAGTTCAGCACTTGCCTTTGTGCCCCATCTCTTTTCTTTTTTGCTGTGTTTCTGAAGCAAACTGCTGGTAGGGATCAGCCTGCTGTGGTGCCACCAGCTGCTGTGGTGGCAGCCAAAACTTGTGTGCTGAATGCTGGCCACGTGGTGCCTGGGAACCAGCAACAGCAGCCTATCTTTGCCCCAAGAAAGAAGAGCAATAGGATTTTTTTTTCTTTTAGCAAATGTGTAATTAAATATCTTTGAGATTTCTGATTTTGTCATATTGGTAGAAATGGTTCAGGAGGAGAAAAAGGGAAAAAAGCCTTCTTCCTCATAAAGGTATGCTGAGAATATAGTTAATAAGAGTATCTGCTGTTTAGTGTTGATAAGTATAGTGCAAGCTATGAGAGGCATTGTGATGGCATGTAAAGGCTATGATATAAAAACATAAACAAAATGAGCGATTTGCTAGTTGGATAACCCAATGGGTCTAAAGTTCAACGTTAAAGCCAGAAGGCTGCCCCCTGTGTCACTGAACTGGGGGAAACATGAAAAAAAGGCCTAGTATCTGCTCTTAGTTCCACTGCACATAGGTTTACAGAAGTATAATCTGATTCACATGGTGCAGATACGCTTCCCAAAATGGTTGACTCCTTTAATAAAGCAATCAAAATATATCTGACTTTGTGGATTGACTACTGTTTAAGATTAGAGAAATATTGAGGCTTGTGAGGGTTTTATTTGTCACTGGATAAGGAGGGCAGTGTCACTCCACCGTTCATCTCTAGTCTCCTGAGTGAATGGGTTTTTTTTCAGATGAAGACATAGACCAACGTACTTGGGCGACTGTTGTTTGTGGGTGTTGGGATGTCATCACCATGTTGGATACGTTATTGTCCAGACATCTACATCTATTGAAGAAAAAAAAAAAAACCCTTTTAATATTTACATAGATATTGATCCAAATTCTTCTTGTATGAATTCATTTCTACCCATTCTCATGCATCTTCCCTTTTTGCTATCATTATGGAAACCTCACATAAGAAAGTAGTTTATCTGATGTGCTTTCTTCTGTTTGGTAGTGAGTTTAAAATTTGACTCCTATGTCTTATATAAATTACATTACTGTAACTGCTGTAACTTGATTACTCCCAAGAGGTCTTTGAATGTTGATCACAGAGAATTTTCTTCTTGTGGCTATACAGTTTACATTTAAGTCTCAAGAAGCTAGACTGAATAATTAAAAAGAGGCTTTTCAAAACTGAATCCAAAAGTGTAAGCTATTCAGTATTATTACAGTGGAAACAAAATAACTAACTTGAAAAAAAAAAAAGAAAGAAAACTATTTAAGCATTTCTTACAGCTCACAAAATATTTGTTCCAGTTACTGCTAAAGCACTTACAGAGAAAAGATGCTTCTGAGTCAGGCTAGTCTAGCTCAGGCTAGCCAATGTCCAGGACGTATTTAGCATTGTGTAAGCCTCACAACTGCTTCAAAAATAATCAAAGTGGATGTGAATGCCTAAGACACAACGGCAGAGATGTTTCTTGGTGGGGTGCTGATGCAGTTTGGAGGTAGGATTGATAAAGATCCAAAGTTTCTAGACTGTGCCCTGTGCTTTAGCCCTGCGACTTGGCTCCTGTGCCTTCTGGGCTCAGGATCAATAGCAATGCAGACGTGGCTGAGAATGAGATGATTTGGTTCTTTTCTGATGTGTGAAGATGGATTCCTTGTTATAATTTATTATCATGGTGAAGTGCATTCTTCTGCCCATGCTGCCTGGAGAAAGCGGTGCAGCCTCCATGCAGGTCATTCGTCCCAAGGCGGCATCGTGCAAGCGCGAGGTCTAGAAGGCTGAGTCGTATCGTTTGCACTGATTTGGCTTTGTCCTGCTGTTCTCGCTAAGCATCCAGATTGTCAGCCCTTGGATGGTCTCCTGGTTTGAGGTGGGAAGAGACAGGCGACTCGCGGGGGCTCAGGAAGCAACTCGGCGCTGGCGTCGGCAGCTCCAGGGACACGAGTATCCCGAGCGCCAGGGCGCAATCAACCCCTCACCGTTCCGTTCTGCCGCTTCCCTGCCTCCTGCCCCTCGCTCCATTGCTCTGCGTGGTGGGGAAGCCGATGGCTGTCTCCCGCGGGATGTGTTCAGGAGGGGAGCAGCTGCACGGGCGCAGGAGAGCAGCCGAGGCGCAGGGAGGACGCAAAGCCCTTAGGCCAGCACGGCTGCCACAGGCACGGAGGGTGAAACTGCCCCTTCTCTCCTAACGCACACGTGGAGATCTGCTAATGCGGCAGGAGTCCCGCAGTGACGTTCCTGCCTGGGGGAATCACATCCCCAGCAAGGGCAGCGCTGCCTGAAGCAGCGCATCGGCCTCAGAACAACTCCCCGTCCACATGGCCTTCCCTTCACATTAGTTTTTAGTGAAATTTAAATGCTTAGCATTTCATTTAGATGCTTTTAGATTTGTTTTTATTCCGCAAGTTATCAGTTTATGATGTATATGTTCCTAGTTACTTTTGTAGTTAGAACAGTTATAGGTATTTTGGTAAGTTATAGTAAACAATAATAGTTGAGGTTAGTGAATGATAAATTCTTAACCATTAATTATTTCATATATTATATTAAAAATATACAAAAATAACTGTAAAATGAAAATATGAATTATTCCAACTGCATTTCAAAATAAAAGATAATTTTGGAAGGATCTAATTCAGTACTCTTAAAATGTTTTACTTCACTGTGCTTCTTAATGCACAGTATAATTTTTTTTGGTATTATTCAGTGAAATTAAGGTTTTCTAACTGTTGATGAATCTATCTATCAATCTATCGATCTATCAATCTAAAGAATATGTATATATTTTTGTATGTGTGTATTTTTTTCACCTATGCTACGTGGGAAGGTTTGCCTCGGTAGGTGTGATAGCAGTTATACATAGAATATTTTTCTACAGTTGGCAAGAGTTAATGATTTAACCTTCAGTGTGCCATCTCAGTTGTGTAGTCTGTTGGATAGTAAGCAAAGAAATGAGTGAAATAATGGAAGAAAAAGCTGCAGAATCAGAATGTCCAATATGAGCCTCACGTATGACCTTGCTGGTCTGTTTTGCTGAGCTGTTTTGCTGCTTGTGTGCGTTTGCTGGAACACAGCGAGCTCTCTGCTTGCTCAGCTTCCCTTGACTGTACCACACGGTCGGTCACTGTGGACAGAGTGGTCACGATCCGGTTCCTCAAGCACCAAGGATGGCGCTTTCTGTATGGTGCAATGCTTAGTTTGCTTTGTGTGCACACTTTTTCATTCCACTGGCATTTTAGTACAGTAATTCAATTTTTAGGGAACAGATAAAAGGTAGGATAGTTTGGGAAGCTTTTTGAAGTATTT
>VZSG01001293.1:11253-21288 GCA_013398315.1 Nothoprocta pentlandii
TTCACCCAAACCCCTCCTGCAACTGCAAACCAGCTGGCACCCCATTGCCTTGCTTACGTTCACCCAAACCCCTCCTGCAATTGCAAACTGGCTGGCACCCCCTTGCCTTGCTCATGTTCACCCAAACCCCTCCTGCAATTGCAAACTGGCTGGCACTCGTTTCCTTGCTTTGCAGCAGGGCTGGGCTGCAGCTGCTGCTCCCGTGGGAGGAAGGCCCTGCGTGCAGCACGGTGCCGGAGTGCACAGCGAGCCCCCCAGCCCGCTGGCCCATCACCCCTCCCAGCCTCTCCTCTCCCTCTTCTTGTTTAGTGAAGGGAAGAGGTAAAGGACAGGCCTGCTACAGAATACTGAGAGCCAATGTCCTTATAATGTCACTTTGTGTAACCAGCCCGAATGTCAGCTCTTGGGTTTTACTGTTTTACTTCTTCGTGTTCACTTCTGTCTGCTATCCCTCCAAAGGGGAAAAAAAAAAAAGGTCGTAATTCCTTCAAATGTAATGAGCTCTGTATATTGCATGTTTATATCACATTAAATGCCCCAATTTAGTGGATTCTACACAGGGGTAGAAACAGTATGAGGAATTATTATGAAAACCGAACCAGGTATTTTCCCTAGCACGTAAGACAAAGTCAGTCAATCAGAAGACTGCACTGATTTTAGAAAAGCTACTGGAATGCAAACAAGAAGAGACTTTGTCTTCTTTCTCTTCTTTCATTAAACATTCCTTTCTAGGGCTGCACTTAGGAAAACCTCACTTCTTTCCCTACTCATTTTTAAAGAGCTGGGATAAATCCTTTTAAAATACATAGCAATAAGACTGCAATTCAAAGGAATATTCAAGTTATTGGCCACATTCTCCCATGACAGAAATTAGTTTGGCTACCCTAAGTCCAGTTAGAGAATCCCAGTGAAAAGGACTATTAAGATACACAACTGCTGGCTCCGCAGTGTGCATTTCCCATTAAGCGGCATATTCCTGAGTCATCAGTCTGTCTTACAAAATGCATGTACTCCTTGTACAACACTGCGGGGTGGCACGCGAAGCGACAGCGCAGGAAGGGGCAGGAGCTACGGCGCAGCAGCTAGAAGCAGGGGCTGGGAGAGCGAGAGCTGGGCACGGCGCTGCGCTGCTACGGGCTCGCTGCCGCCGCCAAACTTACCTCAAAACTATACTCCCATTTACCAGCATACTGACAGAAGGAGAAAAAACAGGAAAATCAGCGATTGGAGTCAAGCAGTGACTCGAGAAGTTCTTTTTGGTGCAGATGCTCATCTTCCAGTGCCCACATTTCCAATAGCTTTGCACAAATGTTTGCTGACACACGTAACATCAGCCTCACTGGATGAGACCCTGACATCCCGAGTCATGACTCATGAACAAGGATACGAAGCTATTTTCTATCAGACATGACACATCTGCAGCATTTTTTCCCCCGAAACCTCTTTGCTGTGCTTCATGTCCTAGGACACCTCCACGTGTGAGCGTTGCCCGAGATGTCACCAGAGTCGAAGGAGGCCTCGACGGGGCTGGCAGAGCGGCTCAGCGCCAGCCGGCAAGGGCAAGACAGCAAAGCTGGAGAGCCAGAGCTCATCCCGCCTGCAAAACTGCAGCGCCGGGCCCTGCAGATGCGACCCCCCGAGCCCCTCACGAGGCCCAGCTCGCACCAAAAGCTGCGCACAAAATTGCCCGTTTTTACCCCGCAATCAGGTGCGCGAGGCGCACATCGCTCATCACTCACCTGTCACCCAACACATGCTGTGAAACCGGGCTGGTAAAAGGGAATGTTCTTACCAAAGAACTTTCTTGGTAAGGAAAAGACAGGGAAAGGCGCGAGCTGCTGCCTGACTAAATGAGAAATGGCATTTTGGTGCTAGGCTGCTGCCCCGAGCAGGCTGCTCTCGCTGAAATTCCTCCTGCTTGCCCTCAGGGTATCCCTCTTCCCCTCTTTTGAGTCATGTCACCTGGGGCACTAAAAAGACCTGGGGTGAATTTAATATTTGTGAAAACATTGAAGTGCAGGTGAAAATCCAGCTCCTGCTGGCTCTGCCCATGTCCCTCCGCTTCCACCTCCAGAACCAGTTCCAATGGGAATACGACACTTTGGGCAGGAGAACGTGAGGGGAAGGGCTCTGCCAACAGTTCGCTTCAAACTAATTAAAGCTGATCGTTTCACAAATAGGGACAGCAGCTTGAGATTTACCCCAAACATCTTCCTCGTTCCCTGCTTATGTCTGTATAATGTATAGAAACGTATACTATAAAAGTATAAACACTAGGAATAGCTAAAAGAATTGTTGCATTATTAGGGGATGTACAACTCCTCGGAAAAGATTTATTTTCTGAGAATCACTTATATGTATTTGAATGCCGTAATTCAAATAAAACCAAGTCTGAATGTCACAGAAAAAGTAATAACAGTATGAAAAAAAAATACCTTAAAATTCTTATTGAGAAATCCCTGTTAATGAAAGAAGAGACCAGCCCGAACCACAGAGATGCAGAAACTGCCCGCTGCGGTGTGAAAATGAAAGGGAGCCGGTGAAGGGCCTGGGCTTCGCAGGCAGCAGAGCGGGCCACCAGCCGCTGCACCCCTGGCGTGAGAGCCCCTGCGAGGGCTGCATTCCCTTCCTGCGGGCTCCATCTAACGGCTGCGTGTGCTTTTACACAGCTGCTCACAGAGCTGCCATTACAGCTCTGATACACAGGAAAAGATAGCACGTTGTCAGCGTTAAACGTAAACGGGAGCGTGCTTGGTGGGAATAATGCATGCCTCTATTTACAGAGAGCTGAAAGCAGCTGGTTTACACAAGAGGTTATGGCAGGGTGCAGCAGATGCTCCCGGTGTGGCCTGTTCTCTGGGTGATGCTTTTCCACCTCTTTTGGGTTTTAAAGCTCTCAACAACACCCTGTTCTTCTCAGAGAAAGGCACTTTGAGCTCATCCCTATTGATTTCCATTGCCTCCCATGGCTGCTCCAACTACAACCAAAAAGCAACCTGGAGTGCAGGTCAAAAACTGTGTGGATTTGCCCGGAGAGCCCGGGATGAAGGCAGCGCCGGGCCGGGGCACCCCAGGACGAGGCACTCGCTCCCGGCGCGCGTAGGCGAGCGGCCCAAATCCCTAACGAAACATGAAAGCCAGACAAACAGCAACGAATGTCGGGAAGCCACCGTCCCCCAGCTGGCTCCCTGCTTTCCAACAAGGCAAGGAAACGCTCACGTTCCAAGGCAAAAGTGCAAACAAAATGTTTTCATTTGCAGGTGCTGCTTGCTGCTTCACTTTAAAAGAACTGCTCAGCTGTAAGATACTAACAGTGACATGTTGAGAAGTATTTTCAATTAGTTCTGCAAGGTCTCCCTAAGGTCCTTCCAACAGCCACATCCCCCTGTCCCATCCCACTGTATGAGCACACTAAACTGTGAGGGGTATGGGGAGAGTGACCAAAACGGCAAAGCACAGTCAATGATCTTCAAGAGCCAGAAGAAAACTTGAAAAGCTGTAATGTAAAAGGATTACTTTTTTCTACTTTATATGTTTAACAATGCAGAATACTTCTTTAAGTTTGTAGTAGTACATTGGCATCTCCTAGAAATGAGTTCCCTCCTGAACAGTAATTTGGCCTTTTCACTCCTCTAATAATTAACTTTGTGGAAACAAATTTAAAACAAATTGACAAAAAACCTGTCAATCAAGGGAATTATTTGTCACTCCAGATTTTAAACTATAGCAATATTAGCCTCTCATGCCACCAGGTTACGGCACTTTCAAATACCTCCCGTTCTCCGGGGTTATTTTACTGAAAACGACCTTCTGCCTCTGCAGAACGCGCGGGAAGGCGCGTGGCCGGGCCGTGCGGGCGCGCGCTGCCTACCTCGGCGTCGTATTCCCACAGCTGGTTGCCCCGCAGGTGGTGGCACTTCAGCATGATCACGGGGCCGTTGAGCCTCGACACGTCCAAGCACAGATCGTCCGTGCGGATCTCCTTGTCAGCAGTGTAAGAAAATACCTGGGAAGGGAAAAAGGCAAAATTGCAAAGCCCTGGGAGCACAAATCCCTAAACCGGTGCTGCTCTGGAGTCCGAACTGCCCCTTCAGGCACCTCGTGCTGTCTCCGCAGGCTGGCCAGCCGCAGGGAGAAGAGCAGCAAGGATTCCATCCCCCAGCTCTACAGATTAATATAATCGCGATCATTATCTTCAGGAATCATTTCACAGATTTTTTTAACAGACTGATAAACTAACCCAAATATTTGAAGCACCAGAAAGCTCTTAGATGGAATATTCTTACCAGTATCTGCTTCTTTTCTTGCACCAAAGGTTATCTCTGCTAGAGATCTGGATAGAGACCTGTGTTCTTGAATACCTCAGGAGTACCAAATGCCTTAGTAATGTCAGCAAATAAAGAGATAGGAGAGCAATGCATCCCACAAACAACACTTCCCCACAAACAACACTTCCCCACACCAGCTGCAGGGATGCGCTAGGAAATGTAATTTCCCCTAAAACGCACCAAAATATCTATTGATGTTCCCAAATATCAATTTCATTCACAGCTAAAACACCCCCTAGTTGTCCAGAACTATCCCTATATTTCTATGCACATATTATACAGTTATTTTATCCTTCATTGTGCTCATTACTTAAAATGTCATCCATTATCACTTATCTTGAACCAATTTATACTTTAATCTGTAACTTATTATTTGTGTTTTTATATGATAAACACATGAGCAAGAGGCATTTCCTTCTAGCTCAAAGACACAGCAGAAGTCCTCTTCTGTGCTTTATAAAAAGCAAAAGCTCGGGTTTGAAATGAACTTCCATTTGCAACGTTGTGTTCTGCCCTTACCCCTGATAACTGCAGTGCACTGTTCCACTGCATCTCCTGAACGAGCGCGTGATGTCTGAACTCACAGCTACAGAGGATGGGCTCCAAAAAGACGCAGTCTTAAGAAGGAAAAATGAATGCTAATTAAGAACACGTAAAATTACCAGGCTAGCCTTTTTCTTACATCCATAATAATCAGAAATATAATTATATTATTGTCCTCATAAAAACACGTATTAATGTCCTCATAAAAGCAGAGGAGGGCAAACAACACGGTGCATCTTCCAGGTAATGCCCTGGCCCCGCAGGAAGCCCCCGGATGCCTGGGCGGCCAGCTGGGTGATATCTGTTTTATATCAAAATCATCCCCACTGAGCAAAGCGGAGAGGGATCCGAGAGGGACAGTCCCATCCTTACCCGTATTCCGAAGGCTCGCCTCCGGGAATATTGTTCACGAGCGGCTACTTCGTACTTCGTTATGTGGAGCTAAACCTGCAGACCCCATCTGTGCTGCCCGGGAAGGAGCCCGTAGCGCGGTGAAGACCGTCACAAACGGGGCAGAGCCACCACAGAAAAATCTCATTTATTCCGACAGCCGTTTTAATTATCCATGGACCTCCCAAGGTAAATTCTGCATCCACCTCTCAGAATTGATTTAAAATACTCTAATGAGAGCTGCGGGAAGGCAGTTTTCTTTTCCTCCTGAAACTGTTTACGTGCTAAATGCTGAAAGCCACCTTAGGCAAAACATGCAAATTGCAGCTATTACATTACTATTAAAAAAAAGCCAAATCCAGGAATCCTACTGTTAAATTTCCAGTTAAGTCACTTCTGGATACATTTTGCCCGTTCCTTTCCAAACTCACATTCAATTATGAAGCCCAGACATTTACTGAAGGATTTTAGTGCAGGAACAGATCCAGAATACCCGTGCAGAAAACGCCAGCACAGGCTGCACACGTCAGGCTGGGGGTTTCCTCCAGGCTCAAGATGCTGCTTGTTCAACATCATCGGTGTTCAACAGGTGAGACCATCACGATAACGTCACTGCTTTGAAGGAAAAAAATACCCAGCTCCAATATTGGCTTATCTGCAGAACAGTTCTTTAGAAAAGTTCAAAACCTGATGTTCATCCCTACCTTGCTAGTAGGGATCAGCCTAATCACGGGAACAGCAACGAATGGATGTTTTCTTCGCTTCCCCACAAACCAGCCACCACAATTAGCTGGATTGGGCTGATTTCTCTAGAGAACAGCAATTTCTGCTCTCATTAGCAACGTCGTGACGTGGAAATGGTTGTTTGGAGGATCATGGTGAACGTGCTGGGTGGTTCCTACCCAGACCCCTCCTGACGAGCAGCTGCAGAGCAGGCTGCAGCTCTTGCTCCTGTGACAGCACCTTGGCACCCTGGCACAAAACACCTCACTGAAAGGCATGCAAGCCCTCCAAGATGTTAAACCTGACCAGGAAGCTATTTAAACTGCTTAACAGTAATTCTTCAGCTCATCAAAGTACTTGAGCACGGGCTGGAAGCACCTCGACAGCTCCCTAGCTGCACTGGGACAGCTCCTATGCTTGGAAATACACTTGAGTTTGACTTCAAAGTCTTCTAAACCAAGTCCCTTCGTGCCATGAGACCAGCCCAGCTCACCAGGCAAACATTTCCGTCATCCTGGGCAGGATGTCCGCGCTGTCCAGCTCGCATTTGGACACGTTCATATTAACTTACCCCGCTGCTTCCCCAGCCTCTAGTCACCCTCACCCAGAGCTCGCAGCCATCCTGGTGCTCAGGCCCAAGGAAAACACCAGGGACTGATGGATTTAGCACGAGACAACAGCCTTGAAGCGTGCAGCTGGAAATGCACTAAATGGTCAGAGTCATGACAGTGGCATCAAAGGAAACAAAAGCAAAGAGTCCCGCTAGGTAGCAGCCACTGGATGCTCTTACAGTAACGTTTTCACTGCCTAGACCTCATTAGTGCAGTGTGATCCATCGCATGCTGCTTCTCCCACGTCCCTGGGCGGCATTTCCACCCAGGCAAAGCAGAACCGCCTCGCTCTTTACCGAGCCTCTAAAAAGAAAACATCATTCTCACTCACATTGTGATAAATGGAAGATCTTGCTATTTAACGTGCGGGCATTGCTCCTCTGTTCCCTATTAATCAAACTTACTATAATTGCACTTAAAGATCACCAAGGGCTCTGTTGTGCTGGGTCCTGAACAAATCAAACAAAAAATGAGCCAGTTCTTGCCCCTAAAGGTTTGTAATTACAGTGCATAAGAATGATGTAAAGTCTGCGAGGGAAATCATATATCAGCTAACAGGGCTAACAAAATATAAACTCTAACTAATTTTATTTACAAGGAGTTTGTTTGGAAAATGTGAAGCTCAACACAGAGCAAAGCTAAGGGAAACAGGAGCCTGAAGAAAGCAAAATCGAATAAAACAAAGCAGAAAAGGGCCAGGTTATTTTCCAGTAATCACAAAATCCAGGATTTACTTAAAGTATTACAGTGAATAAAATCAGAGCAAACTACACTAGACTAACAAACACTCTGACGGGTGCAGCGCTTCCTTCTCCAGGAGATGTGGCTGCAGACCAGGGCCCCAGAGCTGCTCTCTTCTCTTCTTCGACGCAACCTTCATCAGAAGCATGAAAAAATCAACCTGCGCTTAAATGTCCAATTATCACTAAATTAAATGTTGTTCTATTAAATCTTGTCTCTTGAGATGACTTAGAAGTTGTTAATATATCTGCAACTTAGATGGCTGAACAATATATCAGTAACCAAACTATTTCCCTAGCTGTGTTAGCCAAAGCGGCGGTGGCCCCAGACGCGGCACCATGGCCATGGCCTGGCACCACGCAACAAGGGGCTTGGTGGGTTTCCAAATCCGCCCGGAATATTGACACGGGAAAAGGTGACTCCAGACAACTTACTCGAGGACTTCTGCTTTAGAAGCATCTCCCGAGCGGGACAGCACCCATGCTCCTGCCCATGCTCGGACACCAGCAAACTGCCAGGGATGCAGATAAACCCTTGCAGACCAAGACTTCCTAAAGCAAAATCTTTCCTCTTGCCACTGTGCAGAAGCTGCTCTGATCTGAGAGGCACTTAAAAATAGCAGTTTTTACTGTGGACAGGAAAAGGATAAAATGTCTACGAAGCACAACAGTTTTTGAAGAGCTGTTACTGAGAACTAACCTGCAAAAGCAGCCAGGTCATGTGTAACCATCAGCGAATTTGAATCAAGCTTTCACACACAACACTGCCAGGGGAAGCAACGTTCACCTTAAATGTTTACTAAAATCTATAAAACACATTTGCTCTGTTACCTCCCTGAAACAGATGCCACAAAGTGAACTAATACAGTGGAAAATCCTGGCCGATACAACATCATGTTCATTAAAAATTAATCCTGAAAAAACGCTGGAAAACATTCTGCTGGAATTGCATCTCCCAGTGGGCGCTTTCCAAAGATATTTCTTCCCTGCAGAAGTTCAGACCTCAAGACTGAGAGCACCAGCTCATCGTGTCCGAGCGCTTGCTGCATTGAGCTGGGGAGGCCGTGGGTAAGGGCCACTGTGTGCATTCCTTTTATTTGAAAAGATTACTGAGAGTCGGTTATTAATTATTCTTTATCAAGAGCAGATGGCCCTGAGCTGTTGTGGAGGCTCCATCCTTGGAGATATTCACAGCCACACTGGACACGGTCCTGGACAAGCTGCTCCAGGTGACCTGCTGTAGCAGAGGGTGGACCAGACGTCTCCAGAGATGTCTCCAACTCCAGCTGCTCGGGGACTCCGGGATGAGGTTTTGGGCTGAAACAGCTGCCTTTCCCTTCCCATTTCAAGCCTCTGTGTGAACGCATCGAGGCAGGCTTGGAAACACCAAACATCCTGCAGATGCTGTCTTCTTTGGTAAGCAATGAAGGAGATTTAAGTGCTGAGGCCATGCATGCAAAGGAGCAAGGGTGCAGGGAAAACGCAGGTTTATTGCCAGACCCAGTACATTAGAGCTCTAGGTCTGAAAAAAGGGGAGCCAGCGCTAGGAAATGGAAAGGCTACAGGAAACCCTGCAGCCCGTGAGCTGCTTCACCTCCAGCTCGGCGCGGTCCCCGTGCCGGTGACAGCCGGGGGGCAAGGGAGCCTGCTCTCCACCGGGGCTTGCAGGAATCCTGCTGCACCTCCTCCCGGCGTCGCGGGATGGCGGGGTGCCACCAGCAACGGTGACATTGCCACGGCAACGAGGCAGTAAAGGACCAAGTGCTGCGCCCAGCACCACGACCGCAGGCAGGGACACAGGCTGCTCCACCGCAGGCTGGTCAGAACTGGGATGTTCACTCCTCTGGTTGGGCTCATCTGAAACACCCCTGCACCGTAAGGACAACCCCAGCTTTACACTCTGCCTGCAGCTTGCAAACGAAGGACAATGTGTGTCCACAACCCCAGCCTGGAGATGCCATCCATCCCTGAGACCCTGTGCCTCTACAGCCACCTGTGCCTTGCACCCTCCGACCCAGCGCAGCAGTCGCTCACAGCACCTCATTCTCCTGCATGTTTTAAAAGATATTTGCATTCTTAGAATCTTGTCCTTCCGCCCTCTGAAGCAGTTTATGGCTACACAATATTTTTAGCAGGTTTTGTCCTGAGATACCAGCTTTTGCCTCCAGCAGGAGCTGGCGTGCATCTTGCCCAGGGACTCTAATGAACCACATATTATTCCTGCTTCCTTTCCACTCTGAAACACTTCTATTCCATAGTTATTTTTGTGTAGAACCCCCCCACCTCCAGAGCTTACATTTCTTAGTTCTGTCCTAACTTCTCCTTATAAAGGAGCTGAATAAAGACACGACCTCATGGGAGCTGTGAATGCTGCAGGGCAGGTACTGCCAGCAGAAGCTGCCCAGACCACGGCTCCCGCTCCCTGCTCCGGCAGGCGCAGGGCATCGGGCTCGCTCCTCTCCGCAGCTGCGCGCAGCAGGTTTACCTGGCCTTCCTGGTTGGTATCAGCAGCACAAGGGAGGCTGCAAACGTGCAAGTTCTTCAGTGGTTTGTGACCCAGTGGGTCATCGAATCATAGAATCATAGAATGCTTGAGGTTGGAAGGGACCTCAGAGGTCATCGAGTCCAACCCCCCTGCACACGCAGGGTCACCTAGAGCACGTGGCACAGGGCTGCATCCAAGCGGGTTTTAAAGATCTC
>VZSG01001293.1:21423-42044 GCA_013398315.1 Nothoprocta pentlandii
AAGAGGCCAGCCCCCTCCTCCTCACTGCCTCCCTTGAGGTATTTATACACACTGATCAGGTCCCCCCTCAGCCTTCTCTTCTCCAGGCTGAACAGACCCAGCTCTCTCAGCCTTTGCTCATATGGCAGATGTTCCAGGCCCCTGATCATCCTGGTAGCCCTGCGCTGGACTCTCTCCAGCAGCTCCACATCCCTCTTGTACTGGGGAGCCCAGAAGGGTCAGGGAGGGAGGTCAAATTTACTCCCAAGGGGATTCTCCCCCTTTGAGATGCCACCCATGCATGTGGGCACTTGCAACCCGTCTGCCTTTAGCTCGGAGCCCTGCAGCCCACAGCCTCACAAGCAGCAATCCAGAGGAACCATGATGGAGACGCTGCAGCTGCCACCTCCTTTTCTGCTCAAAATCACCTTTTCCTGCTCTTTTTTCTTTTCAGGAAAATGAGGGGTCTCCCTCTCATGTACAGAAAAGCAGAGAAAACAGAACATCCAGAATCCTCACCCAGGAATATATGAGGTTTTAATAAAATGGCAGCAGTTTGATCTTGTAAGTGAAATTTAAAGAGATAGCAACATTTGGGGTAAATATGGTGGAAACCTTACCTGTGAAAGGAAAGGGGATGGAGTTTGCTATCAGATCCAGCAGTGACACACTACAACTGTGTCAAAGTTCCCTAATTAGAGGTCAAATTGCAATCAAGAACTAATCCCAATATGCACCAGCTGTGTTCATTTAAATTGGAGGGATTAGAGCATGTGAAGTTTACTGATCTTGGCAGACAGAACAGGTCATTAGCCACACAATAACAAGCTAAAAGAATTTCACTTCCCCATTTTACTTCCCATCAGAACATACCTAAAAAATGGATGAAATACCCCACAGTCCAATTATTTGAGTCTTCACTAGTATTGAGAAAACTCATGTGAGTGATGCACAGCCAAATCCTCATCTTGCACAAACTACTTATTTTTTTCTTTTTCATATACACATTTTGGAAATGAAATGAAATGGAAATGAAAGACTCTATGTGGAACATCATGGTCTCTCTGCCGTGGGAAGGACGCAATGCAAGCACAGCAAGCGCTAGCAATCCTGGGGCCTGGCGTGGCCACAGTTCTGCAGGAGGGGAATGAGGACTAAAGCAGTTTCCACACAGACAGTGAATAATCTGGGGTTTTTACCTGATTTCCTCCCATGCCATGGCAATTGAAGATGCCCACTTTTTCATTCTCCTTGCGGCCCATGTTGTCCAAGCACTGGTTGGTCTCAACGTTTCGGATCTAAGAAAAAGACAAAATGAAAAAAAGAGGCTGCAAATGTCCCTTTTTTTTTTGCAGAATAAGATATATAACCCCATGAAAAAATATGTATTTGTGCATTCCACTACATGAATGCTTTCATGTGCAGATATGTCATATCCACGATGCCTCAAAGCAGAATCTCTCTGCTCCTGCAGAGCGTGGGGCTCCGTGAGCAGCGGAGCCCCTGGCTGCCGCCTTCACCATCACGGGTTGCCCTTCTGCAAGGGTCCCCAGGGACACAGGCCCGTGGTGACACGGCTCCCTGGGGACACGGGCTCCGCGTCGCTCCCCGCTGCTGCTGCAAGCTCCTCCGCAGCTCTGCGCCCCAAGAACGCCCGGCAACCCGCAGCGCAATTACCAGTCACCCCGCATTGCGCCGCTTCAGGAGCCTTAGCAGGCATCCAAGTACAGGCCACTGGTCTGCGCTTAGAGCAGCAACACCAGTAAAAGGAGATAGCAAAATCCGTCTGTAAATTTGCAGGGGAAGAGGGGATCAACAGAACTCAAGCATCTGCTTCTTAATCCACTCCAGCCTTTCTAAGCACTCGGAAAGCAGCACGGCCTTTTGCTGCTGAATAATCTCTTAATTTTCTAATCCTCCAAGTGCTGCTAAAGGAAAGGGCAAATGGGCTGCAGGCAGAAATGTTGATTAGGTGAATGCTGAGAGGTGGGAAGGATTCCAATCCTGAAGAGCAAGTGGGAAAACTGCTGAAAATCCACCTTTGTTCTGGTAAAACCCCCATCTCCCATCCTGCTGAGCTGCTTCAATTTTTCCAGGACAAACTCAATTTTATGGAAAGCTCCCTGCAAGCCTGTTTTTTAAATCACCTTTTTGTAGAAGCCAAATCTGCAGTATTTCCTGGGAAAACAAGTCTGTGTTTTGCAACCTCTTAATTCATTAAAACAAACGCTTGCTTGAAAAAATCATCTGCTGTTATTATGTCTTGGGTCTGCAAAATATTTCCTGTCTTGCATTTACTTTGCATCCAGCATCAGTATTACAAGAGGAAAACGTAAAGTTAAAGAGCAGTTAACATTCACCACATTCTGCACCAAGCTATATGCACTTTCAGGAGCATATTTTCATCCTTCTAGGAACTTTAAATCAAATACAGATTCTAGCTGGACAGGAGTTATGTTCTAACTGAAGAGGAAGCTATATGCACTTTCAGGAGCATATTTTCATCCTTCTAGGAACTTTAAATCAAATACAGATTCTAGCTGGACAGGAGTTATGTTCTAACTGAAGAGGAAATTCTAGTTTCAAGTCAAAATTTGGCAATTTGCAGAATTTGCTGATTAAGGCTCTCCTGCAGAAGCTTAGAAGCAGAACACAGCAGGTGTGGGCAGTTCTACACCTTAAATAAAATGAATTTAAAACAGTGCTCCTCCCTTAAAAAAAGCAAGAGTTGCATTTCAGCAAGCTGTACTGCCTATGGCCAGGCACAGTGCAAATTAAAATGCTACCTAATATCGATGGCTATTTTGGAAATGTGCGTGTGCTGTGGTGGAAAAGGATGTTCTCTTATTTGCTCCAAAATGAGATGCTGGTGGTTAGGAGACCCTGGGCTTGTGGAGGAGCTGCTGAGCAGCTCCGGGCTCCCGTGGGATCAGAGAAACGCTCCGGATTGTCCCTTACTCCTGGGTACACGTGGGCCTGAAGCACAAAATCCCACATCCCTGCTCGGCTGCAGCAGCTTCAGCTCGCAGCTCCTGCCTGACTGCCCGTTCCCTTGGAAACTGCAGCCGTGTTGGGGAAAAGACTGTGTTTTTAATAACTATTTTATTATTTTCACAGGGTTCTGTTTTCCAGCCTGACAGCATCACACAGAACTGAATGATTTGACATCTGTTAAATGAGCTTTTCCCTTGCCGTAAAACCATGTTTGACTTTATTTTGTCATGGTTAAACTAGAAACCCTCCTGTGACTTTGGTTTTCCACTGCAATTGCAAGTTTCAATAGCAGATTCCTTTCTGGGATATAATAAAACTGCATGTTCTTTTGATTGCTGCTCTATCAGTAGTCAGAGTCATTTTAAATCAGAGGATTTGAGGGCTTTTAAACGTCAGTTTAGATCTGACTCAATCAAGTATCTTTAACAGTAAATTATCTGAATTCTGAAGAGACATCAGCTCCCAGTCCTACTCAAAGCATCATCAGATTCTTGCTGTGTTTGTGGTATTAAGCTCGGGGCAGCCTTGATGGAAAACACAGCATAAATGAACAAAAACATTTTACAAAAAAAGAAAAAGGCTTATCATATTCTACATAAACACATATTATTCAATAATTTATAAGTAACAGTCACAAGCATATTTTTTCAATATACTATTCAATTTGTCAGATACATTTTTAATGAAAGACAAACACAGAGACCTTCACAAGCTTTTTATTCACTTCTCCAGGAATACTCCATCCCATTAGTAATAACCCCACTCACACTACTTACTTATTGTTTTAATTTAGTTTAATAAATAATTCCTACCTCGCCAAGTGAGTAATAGCGCCTGGGAATCTGGGAGTCGGGGTAGATGTTCTCCAAGTACCAGGAGAAGGGTTTGCACTGCAGAGTCTCCCTTAGTGCTTTCCTCACCGACACATCACCATAATCCACTTTAACAACACCTGAAATTTTGAAAAGGATACAAAAAAATACAGGTTTTGAATAACTGCAAAGAATAACTCACTGATTGTTTGCCATTTAGTATGATTTCCTTTAATTATCATCCATTTGCTATAATTATAACATTGTATGAATACATATGCAACTGCTGCAACACAGATCTTTACAAGCATTAAATAAATGATTTACCAAATTGAAACACTTGAAAACTGTATTTTTCCCCCTTTACAGATTATTTACCAATCTGGAAAGGCCTAGTCACTGAATTTCTTGATTTCTTCCCATGCCCAAATATTAAAGCCCATTCATTTAGGAGGTCAGGGCTAAACTGGACAGAATCTAAATGTTTCAGAGCAAATAGCAACACATTTAACTTCTGTTTAACTCAATGCTCTACTGGGTTTTTTTGTTCTGATGCTCCCAGAAAGAGGCCCACATCCATCCACGTGCTATTACAAAATCACAGCAAATTAATATACCCTGCAGCATGAAAACGAGTGCAGGGGATGAACTTCTTCACACAAGCTAGAAAAATCAATTGTGTTGAGAAGAAATCTGTCAACCCTGCAATTTTAGTGCTACAGAGGGAAAACTCAATATATTCAACTTCCTTTAACACAACGCGAGTGCAACCGGTAAGCACTGCTTTCATTTTACACTGTAAAGTATCAGCATGTTAAAGCAGAGCTCTATAGAACTCAACTCCAGTGCGACCCAATATAAGTAAAGATATTTTGGTCACGATATTTGATTTACTGCTTTTCAGGCAGTTTTGAGCCCACGAAGGTAGCGCTCACTATAGTTACAGAGTTTCAGGTGATATTTTGAATAGACACTACCAGATTTATAACTGAAACCCAGCTAGGTTACATGTTGCATTCCCATCATCTTCTACTTTCCCATATTCATGGGATCTCTCTTGAAATTATTATAGAGATAAAACTCCACGGATACTAGCATATTTGCCTGGGAAATCAGGCCCTGAAGCACAAGGTGCTACCAATTTGTAAAGAAACTCAGTAAGCAACAAGAGCTGACCTCTTTGTTGCTACTAAAGAATAAAATCAAAGTCTTATCTCTATTTCCCCAGGTATTTGCCTGCTCAGTTTTTGAGAAATTAGGCTACAGTATGATTAAATGTAGGAGCTGATCCAACTCTTGATAAAAAAAAATAAAATAGAGGGTGCTCTGCAGATAGCTGCTGAAGGCTGAACTCAATGCAGGGATGCACTGCATCACATTCATCCTGAAATCCCCTTCTACTGTCTCTTAGGGATTAAAACCATCCAAAGGTCAGGATCAAGGTTGTTATTTAATAATTTACTTTTTGAAATGTCAATTCTCGTCCACGTACAGCTCATCACACGTGTGACCAGCCCCAGGTATCCCGATCCGTTGTTCAATTTAACACATACTAACTAAACCATGATGGTGCAGCTGACCTAGAGGACCTCCTGAGGTCCTCTCCAATCAGAATTTCCTGAATCCGTTTTGATGCTCCCAGTGCTCACATGACTTTGAGGCTCTTTTGGAGTGGAACATGCTCATTTGCACTCAAGAAGTATCGCTCATTAAGGTAATTCAGGCTCGCTGCTCAAAGTGGAGCCACGTGAAACCATTAGTCATCCTTAAAAGCCTGGAAGGGCCTTAAAATTGTCATCAGCAGAAATGAAGCATTTCCAAAATCACCATTAGAGAGAAAATGTAGATATCAGTCTCCTCTTTTCATCACAAGCTTTTCTGCTCACGGCAATGCCAGTCAGTCTCATCTGAAAATATGCTTACCATGCACATAAAGGGTTAATTTAAACTCCAGCTTAGATAAGGTCTCAAGATTCAAATGACACATGGGAGCATTTTCCTTCAGTAGCCGCTGTGGGTTTAACGCTTGCCAAGAGGGTTTTATCTCCATCCGAAGTGCCCTCAGAAGCACCGGGCGCCTCCAGTTTCATCTGGATGTGCCGGGTCCCACACGGCCCTCAGCAGCATCCAGGGCTGCTCTGCTGGGATTCCTTCTGCCCAGGGGCTGCTCTTTGGCAACCTTCTGTCAGTAAAATGTGGCAATAACACAGAAGTGACCCAAGAACATCTTTGCCTTCCAAAAAGAGGAGCTTTTTTCCACCATTCTGTATGCGTTAAGGACAAGCTTTTATGGTTGGATGACAGAGATGGGGTTCAGCTCCTCAGGGAAGAAGTACGTGTTCCTGCTCTTATTTGCCCTGCTTGGTTCTTATCTATAATTAAGCTAATTATCCTCACGGGATGGCACTGAAGATGTTGAGCAAAGCGCCTCTGCATCTCCTTCGAGCAAGAGCCTCGCTCACACAGACCCCAGCGAGCCCTTATGCTCCCTTCCGATCCACCTAAAACCAACCTAACACAAACCAATACCTATCTAGTGCCCCTACTCACTATATGATCAATGCAACACGGAGGAAGTGCAACAATAACGACCAGTAGCTCTGCTCATGTCTGAGTAAGAAAACGGGAGTGAAACACCCCTGAATGAAAAAACAGAACAAACAAAAAAGAAATGCAACACTGGAGAAGCTGCAGGGAGGGCGACGTGCAACGTAACAGATGAGAAACGACTCAGGCAGGAAGGCAGATGAGCTGCACGGCGCAGACAGGTTTCAAGCAGAACAAACGGATGGTTACAGAATTGCATTACACCTGTGCTTTTCCTAATGGGTGTATCCTGCAAATCCGCACGCAAGGAAATAGTGGCAAAATTGGGTAAATGTACCTGTTCTGCAGAAAATGACATTTACTCATGGTTATAAAGGTGGAAGTATTGCACTTGGACTGAAATACAAAATTGCAGGACTAGGAATAAAGTAGGGACTCAGTGATAAATAAAACAAGAATTTGATCTCTCTTAATTCAAGGATATTGATTACTTGGGGGCACTTCTGTGTCTTCACAGAAGTCCTGCTTCCTCTCTTTTAAGATATTTATAAAATGACATTCATGAAACAGGACCAGCATCTAGGAAGAAAGGTTTTCAGCTCTATTTTTATTGCAGCTTTAGGTTAGGACCATAGCAGTAACTTGTGTCCTTTGAAACAACTACTAGACATGCAAGATAAGAAAAATCCTGTTGCGCCATGCCTCTGTACGCAGCAGAGAGGAGTGCGAGGAGCCCTGTCCCTACAGCGTGCAAAGCACACACAGCAGCGGCCGAGACCCGGGCCGAATGATGCCGAACCGACGCCGGCCGACGGGCCGGGAGGCAGCTTTCTGGGAGCCGCTGTTCCTTGGAAAGCAGGAGCTGAAACATTATCTGGTGCAAAGGAGTCTCACAGCTGAAAAGAACTGACAAACAAGCTCTGGTCTACACAGCACGAGTGTCACTGCAGGGCAACCTCTCATGGAAAATCAGCTGTCACTAAAAAAATTAATTTATCCTGCGTATACAGATGATGACCAGTGCAAAAAATGAAGACTTTAACCTCAGAAATACAATTACTAGGTGTGCACTGTAATTAAGCCGGGGGATATGTTTAAAGTACCACCATGGTGAATAATGACGAGCTCCTCTTTCTCTTAGGACATCATCTAGGAAACCAAGTGAGTCAGATCCCGGGGGAGAGAGGGCAGATGAGCGCGCGCTGATGGAAAAGAGTTTCCGAGGCCTAATTAGGAAAATGCAACTTTCTTTGTTCTCTAGCAGAATTATCTAGAGATCTCTGTTCTTCTGATTAATAAAGCAAAAGGAATCTGTGTCAGACAAAAGGATAAAAAGGAAGTTAAGCAATTCTGGTAACAATTTCTGACATTCAGCAATGACCTATAAAAAACTAACATTTCCTTCACATTTTCATTAAGATTTCTCAGTTCAAACAATGCTAACTTTGTTTTCTACATCCCCTAATTACCTTTCTACTTCTTTTGCTCCTTCAACCTGGGGGACATTTCAACTGGCAATTTATTTAGTATATTCATAAATAATAATAATAAAAAAGAGAAAATATGAAGCAGATCTAGGACTATTTAAATTATTTCCAGGGAATGAAAATGGTAACATACGATCTTACTGCTGATTTTACTGACTTTAAGACCTCTACATATTTACATGGAAAAATCCCCAAACTGATGAAGGATCAACACAATTTAAGAAATTATGAATAAATCTGAAAACTAGAAATAAACGACGAGTGGACAACTGCAGAGTACTTCCAGTATGCAGTTATCATAGAGAAAGGGAAAAAAGCGCACAGCTTGCTTCTTCAACCCTAACCAAACCCGCGTGTTTAGCCCTTCACAGGGAGGCAAGGCAGGTTTGTTTTTTAAACAAACAGCTTAAAATTTGTATTTCTGGCAGTTTAGATACCACTTCTCGTGGCCCCTTACTCACAGAATACGATATTTTGCCTTTCCCTACAAAAAACAACAAGCAGGAGCTGTGAAGCTGCCCCGTCATGAGGTGCTCAGCAGACTTTGCTGGCTCCAAAACACCCTATGAGCCACTGGATACCACTACACAAGCCCCTTCCAAAGCTTTTTAACAAGCATTTCAGACAATACGTTATCAAGAATTAATATTTAACCGTTTTCTACATTGCGGTTAAATTTGAAAACGGGCCCAAAAGGGCACCGACTGCCCCAGGGCGGCCCGGAGGCCTCGGGCACAGCAGGAAAGGCACCAGGCCCTCATAATGAAGTCTACTACAAAATGGCAAAAAACACTTCCACTTTAATCAGGTGTGTGTTCTTCTAAGTTGCTGGTTGCAAATCAATACATTGCATTGGAGATCTGACATATCAAATTGTCAGAATAGCTGAACAGGAAAATTGGGGAACTGAGGAGGATCGCTCAGGCTTTTGGAGATGGGCTGGAGAAATGGTCAGGCTTGTCAAAGGTTGGGATAAACCTGATATATTTTCATATGCCCTTTTTCTGTGTCCAGACTTACACTCTTGTTCAGCACTAAATTCCTCACTCCTGCAATCCGGAACATCTAAGCAGAATTTCTATAAAATAAAGTACTAAAAAAACCAAGATGTACTATAGGAATCCTGCTGCAGGCAACAGGACCCTGCTTAAAAGATCCCAAAATAAAAAGAAAAGCAAGAGAAGCCAAGAGAAAAGAAAGAAAATCAGACGCAGGACCTGAAGCGTTGCACTTAGGAATCTGAAAATTAAAAAATGTCAAGATTTGAAGGGTTTCTTACCTGAAATGCTGGCACATTTTAGAAAATCAAAGAGCTGCAATTTTCTCTTACACTCTTCTTGAAAGTGGAAAACTTTTATTATTCTACTGTATAGGTCACTACTCCAGTCACTTGCAATTTAATGCATTTTCTCAGTAACTCATTTAAAATATATTCTATTTTAAATAGCCCCCGGAACGGAACGTTTAGAGCTTCAGCTCACCTAAATGCTTTAAAAAGCAACTAACCCCTAATCAGCCTAGCAAACCTGCTGTCAAGGCAGAATACCAACGCCTGGGGAGTGACAGTCCCTTATTTGCAGCCTCACACCCATAAGAAACTGAAGAAATTTCAGGTAAATTATAGAAGTGCATTAAGCTCAAAAAAAATGCAGTTGGAACTCAGTATTATGGGACTGCTCAGAAAGAGAACTTAATAAAGAAGAACTGAGTTAAAGAGTGGCTAATCCCATGTGCTGGTATTTATGGTTTGATCTCTATTGCATCTCACCTTGATTTTAAATTCACTTGTAAATCATATTAGCCATCCATTTCTCAGCATTAAGTTTTTTTTTTTTTTTTTTTTTTCATTTTTTTCCCTTCCTTTTGCAGGAGAATACAAATGAGTTATGCTAAAAATTTTTAGCAGCAATCCTCAGACAACGCAAGGTGTCCTCACCCCGTGGCAAATGGTTATTCACCAAAATGTCCTCAACTCCCAGAAAACCAAAGCTGCAAAATAGCTTGGGGCAACAAGCAGGTTTTCCAGCTGCATGAACTCAGGTAAAACACTAGGAAATCTTGCTGGAGATGAAATGCAAAATGCATGCAGATGATAACAGGTCTGGATTTTAATCCCTGGTGACTGCAGAAATTTATACTCACAGGCCCTGTTGCTAGGGAATTCAAGTTGGAAGAAAATACACAGGTGGGAAAAAGGGAAGATTAGCCAAGAGTACACGTTAAAGTGAGGAGAACAGCTTACATAATGTATGACTACCAACTCCCACAACATTTTAAGTAATAATTTATAAATGCTATGAAAAATAATGGGCTTTCATATGTGAGGCCTTTCTGCGTTCTGGCTGTAAATGGAAATTATTTAGTTGTCATTTACTGCATAATTTTAAAGTATTAGTAAAACAACTGCTCAATGAGTTTCCTTTTTGTACAAATAGCTTTAAAATGGAAATAGCTTTCTAAAGTATATTCACTTTATTTTTTCATTTATTCCAGCCAAATAAAACAAAGTTACTGGTGCTGATGCACTGAAAAAAAAAAAAGCCTTAGATCATAAAGATTGTTTTTAACACCAATGAAGGGATTATTTGATATACAAGTGCAAAATAGTCTTCCCCAATGAGCCAACTCACAGGTAAACACTCATTTTTTTGACCATCGTCACAGGTTTAAGTCTTTAATTCTTGTCTTTTATCTCGGAAAAAAAAGTTTCATATAAAACACTAAATTTGATTAAAGCTGATTCCTTTCCAGTTTATTTATTTATTGAGCAGATGAATTTTAAATGACAAAAATAAGAACATGGATACTGTCATCTCAGAGCCTTCAATACTCTTATAACTATTCTAAAGAAGAACTATTCAAGAGCTGCATAAGGTAAACTAATGCTCAAGTAAAAGAGAAAGGTCAAAATAAGTCATTATGGAACTTCACAGGTTCCCTTTTCATACAAACCAAAGCGAGGGTGACCGCTGCAGGTACGAGGTCGTGTCTGATGTCAGGCAGGATGTGCATCCTTCTCTGATGGAGCTCGGAGTGGTGCAGACTCGAGTAAAACCTTGATATCCAACTCCCAAATTATTACATCTACACTCGCTAATTTGGACAACACAATCTCCTCCAGATAGAAACATCCCAAATCTTAGTACAGTTACATTAAGTTAGTGCATGAAAATATTTACCCACAATAGAAGTCTTAACAATGTTATAACATCAGAAATAAAATCTCTTTTACCACATGCAAGCACACAGTTTTTGTACATGCTAAGTGTGCTGAAACATAAAAGAAAACCACCACAAGGAAGGAAAATTGGAATGTTTAAACGCAATGTTTTCACTCAGGACTGATACTTAGCAAAGGCAAGACAGGAGACATTGGGAAAGCTGCTCCACGGCACTGGGATTCTTCTGCCCTACAAGACCTTGGTTGTTCAGGCTGTAACTCAGAGCATTTGTGCTGTCCTGCTCACTAGCACCTCCTGAGGGGACCTTCAAGGAGCAGAACAACGAAGGGATAACCTGGCCAGATTCTGTTTCTTAGACTAAACAGCTTTACATATCATTATGAGCAGAAATCAAAGGATTACCTGGCGATATTATATAGAAGAAGTCTTTAAACTCGTCCATCCAGACCTCGGCGAGCCTGCGGTTGTTCTTGTTGATGACGTGGCCCGTGCCGCCGGGGAAGGTGTACGGCGTCGCCTTGCGGAACACGTGGCCCACGTGCGAGCACGTCACGATCTCGAGGGAGCCGCCGCACTGCCAAACCTGAAACGGGAACGCGCGGGCAAGCGTGAGAGAGGCAGAGGCGACACGCGCACAGGCAGCAGCGGGAAGCACTCTGTCCCACTGCCAATTGGCTGGTGTCTCCTGAGTTATTTCCCCGGGGCAAAAGCCAATGGGGAATGCAAAGCAAAAGTTTCAGGCAAACAGTAAACAGCTGGTAATAAAAGTGCATGGGCTTTAATTACAGTATGAAAGCTTATGGAATTATGGACACCATTATGGAATGGTGTACTTGGCTATATGGCCTTACAACATAAACATGCCCAATTTTAGAAAGTTGTAATCCTGTAACAGATCGTTACAAGTGATACTTATGCTACCCAGGCATTTGAAATTTTGAGCAATTCATAATATTTAAAAAATAGAGATGTGCATCTACTTTTTTTTTTCTCTCTTTTTTTTTTTTTTAATCAGTAGCACGTTTAGGGTGCCACAGACCTGAGTTTAATATTAGAGACAGAAACATACACAGAGGAAGCAGCACAGAAACCTTGAACATCATAGGGCTACAGAAGTGAAATACAAATGCAGGATCTCTGCTCTCTGGCTCACACGCCAGGTGAGTAGCATGGGCTACTACAAAAAGAAGTTTTACACAAACAGGAGAATTTGAAGAACTTTTCCCAGGTGCAAATTCTCCCTTAGCACTACTGGAGCCAAAATCTATGCTCCAAGTAAGCCCAGTGCCTTCAGTATAACTGTGTTAGTATAAGCAATCACATAATCCCAAATTTTAACACCCTGCTGTTTAATGAAGCAACACTGAGGTTTTCCTGCTAGATCACTGCAGTCTTGGCAGCACACAGAGCGGCTCCCGCACTGCACGCTGCATGGTGCCTACATCCTCCTTTCCAGGACTACCTCTAGAAATGCCAGTGAGGGCAGATAACTCCCTTGCTCCCAGCGATCCGCACCAAACGTTATTAATTTTAAGTGTTTAAGTGTCTAGGCATCCCTCTGTTCAGCCCACGCAGCACTAGCCGCTGGAGACACCAGCAGAGAGGCCCTGGCTGCTGCAGTGGCTCTTGCAGCGCCGATGAAGACAATGCAATGACCAGTGACGACCAGCTGCAAAGGCGGCCGGGCCTTCATCTGCGCTACGGGCACGAGCCAGGGCTCCCAGGAGACGCCCCCAGGGCTCTGCTGTTTGGCCGGATAATGCCTGGCTTTGGGATTCATTTGGGATTCATTCTTTGGGATTCATTCTTCCAACTCCCTGTTTAGGCTCATGCCACCCTTTGCCCTGGTCCTCCTTCTGCATGGGCAGGACTAGCGTACACAGCACATCAGCCTAAGAACAAACACAGCAGAGGAACCGGTACCGTAAACCTGAGAGCTGTGGCACTGCTTTAAGTAGAGCTCCTTGCAGCACACGTACCAGTTGCCATAGTAACTTAATGCACATTTTATTTAATTAGGGATAAACCCTTTTATATAATTTCATTAGCATGCTAAGTGACGTGCTCTGTGGGGATAAACAAAGCCAGCATCAAAATATCCCTGTGCTTAACATCCTGTGCTGTGCACGTCAGCAGCACTCAGCAGTGCAGGTGAAACTTGGCCCTGGTGCTTGCCAAGGAACACACGTTTGCCCTGGAACGGGGCCACGCAGGAGAAGCGGGGCACAGGCGCCCGGCCCCGCTTCCCCGGCCGCCCCCACGCGCAGGAAATTCCTCCCGCTGAAGCTTATTTTTAAATGCACGCCCCTCGGCACCTTTCTGAGGCACAATTCTGTCTGCCCTTGGGACCATCTGCTGCTACGCTCGCCACGGGAACGCCGATGAACTGGGCTGCTTCCTCTCAGTATTAACAGGAATCACTTTTGAATGCTCACTGCTAAAGCATCTATTTCCAGGAGTTCATATAGCTGTGAACGATTACTGAATTTGTGCATGATGCAGACAGGCTGTAATACAGTAATACATTTGCTGACTGTTTGCTGCAAGTACATTCAATACTGAATTTGTCCCTGATACTTCAATATGAAATGGGCATCACAGGAAATGTATCTCGATCTCTCAATCCAGACATTCAACGTTCATCAGCAGCTTTTCCTGACCCTGTAGTTGCTCCTGGTAAGTCACAAAGGCAACAGAAACCACTATGAAATTTCATTCCAATCTTTTCTCCTTTTAGCATTCATGGCATTTTTTTATTCCAGCAAAATTTCTTTGGAAACAAATTGCTCGATCTTTTCAAGGAATTATATATCCCATCTTTTCTTCGACGTGCCTGGATTTTTTTGAACACAGCAGTGACCTGATGAATCCCTGCTCCACAGAGTGCTCCCAGCTACCTGGTTACCTCTCCCTGGAGAACCAGAGCGGCCCCGTTCCACGAGCCCCCGAGGAGGGAGCACAGGACTGGGGGCTTGGCCCCACACACAGCAGCACCCCGGGCTGTGGGTCCCCTCGCCTAAGCCATGGGGGCCCCTCACCTCTCCCCGCCGCAGACCTCCCCAAGCTGCCAGCTCTAATTCACACGCTGGATTGGTCATGAAGAAGTTACTGCCACGTGATAATTATGGGGATTGACGGTATATTCCCTGTTGTTCATCCCTTCTCCTCCTACCTAAGTGCACTCACAAAAATCAGGTATTTTAAAAATTGCCATATTAAATGAAGCAATCAAAGCTCTGCTAGTTTCCAGCTGGGGGTAACCCCCCCCATCCTGGCAGTTCCCGGCCCCTCCTCTGGCCCGGGAGCCAGGCAATGCAAGCCTTGAAACCCAGGCCCTCCTGCCCCGCAGACACGTCCAGCTCCTGCCCTACACCGTGTCCCCACCACTTGTTCCCTGCTCTACGACCTCTCCTTCTGCTCTGCTGCTCCATCATCCCACGAGCGCTGCTCAAATCCCCCAACTTATTCAGATGCTTCAAACCCTTCTCTACACTGATGAGATCTTCCACCTCAACAGCTTCTAGCTGCTTAGTCCCCACCTTTTGTGAAAGGGCACTCAGTGACAAAACCAAACTGTAAATCCACTGTTACGGAGCTGAGAGCCACCTGCCTCCTCCACCACGAGCCATGTTCCTCCCACCCAGCCCATACCAACCTCCAGCGTCTCCTGATTCTGGAGACAATTCCCAGCGCGTCCCTCACTGACACGTCCCGGTGATGAACAGCATCAGTAGCTCTGCCACGTTTCCCCGGTCTGGGAAACGAGCTCTCCAATCCAGCATTTCATTCTTTACCTTCTGCATGCCCATGCCAGAATATAACCCGTTTTCCATTTACCCTTCTGCTTACAAATACTAATCCCTTCAAAACTCGTGCCAAGACACTGCACCACAAAACTTACTCCTTTTTAAGTGCAGACATTAATCACACCCTACCAGAAGTGGCCCCTGCTCCAGGGCTCTGCCTACGCCCTGGGTGCAATCGTGCCCTTGCCAGCATCATTTCTGAACACTAAGTCACAGCCAGTCCCTGAAACCTGTCAATTGCCAATCCCTGCAGTGAGGGACATGCTGGGGTGCAGCCCTCAGCATCGCTCCAGATGGTCCTACACCCTGCTCCCCCTTCCTGCCTCCTTCTGACCCATCTAAAAGCGCTCTCACAACCTGACCCTGCTCTTCCCCACACTTTCTGTTTCTCGGCTCGACTGCACCACTGCCTGCCCTGCTTGGGCTGTGCTGCATCCCGCATCCCTGGACGCTGCATCCCCAGCAGTTACCATGGACACCTGGAGCCATTTGGCAAGGACACTTCTGCCTCACTGCCTTGTTCTTGGGGGTGAATTGCCATGCAAGCTCCTTCCAGGGCAGAGAAAAGCAAAGCCAATCTCAAACAAAATACACTACCTTCTGAAGTCTTAGGTCAAAACAAAACTAAAATTTTATGTTGAAGAGAAACAATTGCTTTTGCTGTTTGTATTATATGTTAATGATTTTATGTACTTCATTTTAGAAAATAAATATCCCTTTACATAGAAGCTTTTTTTCTTCCCAGTGTGCATATTGGTGGTGCTGCTGGATTAAACAGCTCTCACGTGTAACAAGCACAGGCTCAGGCTGCAGCCGAATCCCCAAGGATCCCTGCGGTCACTAAGCTACACGAGTTGCACTTCTTTACTGTTATCCAGTAATGCCTAGGTAATATTTAGGGAAAAAAAGCCCGAAAACTCCAGCACAAAAGATCTCTATAATGAAATTGTGAAGTGTTCTATCTTGAATAATTTCCTCTACAAAAATTTTTACACATAAAAATATTCAGCCCGAAGAAAGGGGAAAATGTATGCCTTAATTTGAAGCCTATCAACCTATTCTAAATACATTTCCCAAGCAAACTGTGCTCTCAAATTTAATCAATACAGCCAAACATCTGAAGAGTACTGAAAGACAGAGGTACGTTTCAATCCAGGCATTTGGCAGGTGACTAGAGATTTATACAGCCAGAATCTGCTCAGAAACACCCAGAATCATTTTCAATGTTATGACACAGTTCTGAAAATGAATCCTGTGTGCGTGCAACCTTGCCAGCCTTGTTCAGCCTTACTCTGGGTTACAGCCATGCCCAAACTTACCAGCGCGGCTCCTTCTAGACATGTAAATCAATGCTCACGCTAGGAATGTTTCCTTAGGCATTTTTAAATGCTCTATTATACCTACAATTTTGCAGCTGAAAATTGAGACAATACATAACGTCAAGCTAAAAATTTGCTATTAAGAATCTAAATATCCTCCGTGTGCTTGGGAAGGCTTCATGCGTGCTATAGTGTATGGCAGCAGTGAGCACAGAGGGCAGCAAGGGCTGCTGCACTCAGGCTCTGCCTTGTCTCTGTGCAGCGAGAGCCCGTCCTGCTGCCCAGCACGGAGCCGGCAGAACCTGCACGTCCTTCACACGTCCTGGGGGTTTCCTGAGGACACAACACTGCATTGCGTTACATAAATGAATTAAGCATTAAGCACTGCTCCTTATTTGCTAACTCACTTTTTCAACAGTCAAAACAAATTTGAGGGACTCTGAAAGACACATCAGTACCCCATCCTAACTAGGGAGGATAGAGGGACACAGGGACATCCTCGTCTGCACTCCCAGCGTGAGCGGGACAGGGGGACTCAACAGCCTCAGACTCCTGTTGGAGGCTGTGCCAGGTTTCTGCAGCCTCATTCCAGCCGTTCTCCTGCAGAACAAATTTTCTTTCTGATTGACAGATTACATTTAATGCCTGTCCCACGCAGGCTCTTTCCACAACACTAAGTGCTCTGGGAACTCTCTGATTGGGGAAAAAGCACTTAGAGATTAAACAGAAGATGAAAATTGCCTAAAGAATTCTAAAAAGTTTAGGGCTTTTGAATATCTCCTAAAGTCATTTTCTGGTATGGTTAAAAAGTGAAGAATTTTACATAAATTGCTGTAAAACACCTTTTTCGGGCAAAATTTGTATTTAAAAAAAGAGGGAAAAATGTTTTTGAAGCTGTACGAGACTGAGTTCTACGCCTTGTGCAGTCCCTGCAGACGTGGCGCTGAGCGGAGGACGCAGGTGGCACCCCCTGAGCACAGCAGCTCTGCTCTTTGCATGCATGGTGAGCTTCTGCAGGGGATTCCTGAGCACTTCTCTTTGTCAAACTGGAGAAACCAAGGAGAGCTGGGCAGCGCGCAGCCCTGCTGCTGAGGGATGAAGCGTGGCTTTACCAGGGGGAGGGAACCTGGACACGGACATGGAAGCACCCATCGCAGCATCGCTGGGAGCTGCACGGCCGTGCAGAGGTGCTCACCCAAGGAGATACTAAGGAGACATTCCAGCAAGGTTCCTGGGTACATGCATGTCCATAAGATGATTGCCAGATGAATGAGACTGCTCCTTGATACTCTTTAGCCTGACTAAAGACTGAACAAATGATGTGAATTTTCTGGAGCTTGTCAAAAATGCCCTTATCTACCACTGCTATCCTGATGATAACGCTTCCTTAATATTTAACATGTCTTTTGCTTTAGAAACCAAGAGTCGCAGCCTTGACTTCTAACAACTTCTGCATTTTAAGAGCAGCCAAGCAAGCACTATTTAATATAAAGTATCACCTATATCGTACTCTGGATTATTTCACTATCACAATATTATTACAACGTTACAATAATGCTGTTATTTTGCTGAGGCGGATCTAAGAACACCCAACATCAGCAACAGCAAATAGCACTGAACAAGCCTACCTGGACTCCCTCAGCCAAGCGTCTGACAAGTGTGTAATGACCACATAGTGGGGGAATGAACCCCATGGATAGCTGGAATTCTTCTGCACCATTTTAGAAAAGAATAAAGTATATGCTAAGATATAAGAGGAGGAGACAATGATGAATACATAGTCGAGGAAAAATCCAAACGCTTAAAAATAAATAGGCACCATAAAAGGCTAAGAGCTCAGGTGCACCACAGCAGGTGAGCTGCTCTGGGTTGCCCACGCTGGGGTCTTTGCACTGACACACGAGGATCCACGTGAGTCTGAACCGAACCTGCCTCTCCCCTGCGGGCAGTGTGGAGGGGGCCAAACTGGTGACCAATTCAGCACCTTTGACTTGATGTTTGGTTTGTTTTAAATACTAATATTAGAGTCTTAAATACTAAGGTTCTAAATGCTAAGAAACAGCACAGTGCAGATGGCTTCCATTTCCATGGAAATCTCCCTGCACTGAAAATGTATCATTTTATTTCTATTCTTGATACCATGCCCTCTTATTAGTCTGATGCATGCTTTTCAAGCTGGTAATGCTTCTTGAAGGTTCAGTGGAAAGGTCTCCTGAAGTGAGACACAAGTGGTGTGAAGCCCACGTGAAGCCCAAAGAACCGCTCGCAAGATTCCTAAGCTGTTCCTAACCGCGTGCCCAGGCTGGCTCTAAGGAACTCAGGAAGCAGAACCGCAGAGGGGGCTGCACGGAGCACACGGCTGCTCTCCACCTCGCTCTTTGCCCACGCTCCGGACAGGCTCTTTAGGGTGCTGCTGGAATCAACATCTCCAGAGAACACCCTCCCCAAACACGTGCACGCTAAGCCACACGCCGCTCTTACCTGGCACTGGACAGAGCTCCAGTGCAGCCTGAATCAGAGCTGCAGCAACGCTCACCCACGGGGGAAAACACAAATTACAGCAGTCCCCAGGAAAACACCCAGCGAAACCACAGCAAAGAGAGGCAGGAAACCCCGGGGTAAGGCGACAAGGGGCTGCTGGGTGAAAACATCCTTTAAACTGCCTCGGCGTAAGGGGAGACCTCCCCTCGACAGCCCTGAGGAGCTGAGCAGCTTTGGCCCCCGTGGCAGCCCCGCTGAGATGCCCGAGCCTTCTGCTGGCCACCAAGCACTATCTCCATCAGAGGGCTGAGCATCTCCGAAAGGGTTTCCAAAATGTTCCATTGGCATCAGCTAAGTACGCGCTCCCATGCTGCTGTCAGCAGAAAGCCAAATGTTTCCAGGCATCAAGAACATATTATGCACAAGAGCGAGGAAACAGCATGGAAATGTAAATTGTTCTACTGTGCGGCATTTACAGAGCTTGACTGGAAAATTATCAATATTTGCATCTATTTTTCAAAAATACAACCACTGTCTATTGGAGTCAATAAAGGAAAAGTTTCCATATCCTCCATTATGTGGAGGATAAAACCTCATTGTGCTCTGAATAAAAGCCCCTTTGCCTGTTTTATTAAGATACCCAGCTCTGGTACTTTAAAGCACTGCTTAGCGTTCCCTCGCTGGCTCCCGATCGCTTCCGAAGGTGCAAAACCCAAACCTGATGTCAACAGGGCTGAAGGCTCAATAGGCTCCTCTTGGGGACCTATACACATTCAATGCACACTTTTAAGGTCTATATATCTAGAAATAAGGAAATCCACTGATTTAAACATTAGCACTCAGAAAAGGTATCTCTACCCTTCTGCTTTACTGGGAGGTGGATGGTGCACAGTTTACAGAAAATGGCATGAAAATCCTTCCAAATTCTCAGCTGATTTCCTCTAGAAATATCTGCTTGACATCTTCAAAGTAGTTTTTGTCAACAGAAAAGAGGTCACCAACCCCAACCCTGAAAACAAAAGAGAAAGAAAAAGAAAAAAAGAAAAAAAGAAGGATATAACCTTAATGTTGTATAGGAATGAGAGAGCCATAACAGGTTTTATTTTGTGTACTTACTTAGCATGCAAAATCTGTGATACTTCAGTGATGCTTAATGTCATTTTCAACAGCTTTTCTAATAATTAGGGTTAAACTCATTTTTCCCATTTCAATTTGTGACCAAATGACATTTAATGAATAAATTCCTTGCCCTCTAAGAGGTTTTATTCTTGGCAAAGGAAAATACCTCTCACTGACAGAAATAGCGGCACTTTTCTGCAGGATGAGGAGCTCCTTGGAGAGCCTGACTCTCGCACATGAAAAGGAATAACAATTCCAGCTAGAACTTGCAAATTCATGATGACATAATTTTGAAAACTTCTTTTAAAACACAATTTTGGATCATTTATACTATACACATTTATACTTCATTTATGTCAGTCAGTATTTGTTAGCACAAATCCTAACTCTCAGGGAAAGCCTCAATAAAAACAAGGCAAAGAGATGTTACTAAAATTTATATTACATCAAAATGGAGTGTAAAGATTTCCAAACAGTAATGATTTTTTTCATGCAGTAAAAATTGATCAAAATGCTACAAGGAGGCATCCCCAAGCACCTTGGGAATTTGAATTAAGCCACAACTTGCATGTTAGCTGTGAAGACAGGGCCCTGGGAACAATGTAGGCACAACCGTGTTACAGCATAACCGTGTTGGTTGACAGAAAATGAAGGAAAACAGCCATTACCCTAAAAGACATTTCAAGATTCTCGCCACCCCAGATATCCATTCCTGCATCGTAACTTCCTATCTCTTCAAAGTAGTTTCTGTCAATAGAAAATAGGCCACCAGCCATAGTAGGGGTCCTAGTTGAAAACAAACAGAAAAAAAAAACAGAGGCAAAGAAGGGAAAAGGCAGAGTACCTGTTGCAGGACAGGGCGGCTTCGTTGCGCGACGCTGCGGCCCGCGGGCGT
>VZSG01001293.1:49554-87917 GCA_013398315.1 Nothoprocta pentlandii
AATATAAGGCAGTAACCATATAGTTCAGTAAGTCTGTTAAACGTGACAGATCCCCAGTTGTCTGAAACAACAGTCTCCCATCTGTGGCCGTTTCTCAACAACAAAGGAAACCATGAACATGCAGAACTCCCTGCCTGGCTTGCCCATGCACTGGAGGCGAGAGAGGAGAATCGTTCCACCTATGCCTTATTTTCCACTTTTTCCGGACAAAGGGAATAGCAGAGAGCCAACACTGCTCATTTTGTGAAAGCCAATTAAGTTATTTGCCTAGTTCAAATAACAACGGAGCACAACGTGCACACGGAGCAGAGCTCATCCTGCCCTGCTCACCAGATCCTTGCAATCAAGGAAAACCCCGTCTGCTCCTCAGAGCCACGGCTCCAGGCAGCTCCGGGAGGCCGAGGCTGCCCACAGCCGTGTGGCTGCTTCATGAACACGCACCAGGTTTTAAACAGCTCTTTAGATGTGAGAATTCACATTTCCCGCGATGGGCAGAGCGAGGCTCTGCCCGTTTGCAGTCCTGCCCCTTGGCAGGGTGCGAATCCCGGGAATGCCAGGAGCTGCCCTGCCCTTCTATCCCTTTTGGGGATCCCTTTTGGCAATCGCGGTGCAGCAACCGTGCACCAAAGGCTGCAGGCAAAGGAAAGCAAAACACCTGGAGTGAAAAACGAGAACAAATATTATATGCTATTTATTATTCACTGCTCTTCGATATGATGCATTTGGGAACACCTAGAACTGTGTAAAATACTTAGTTTATCTGACTTGGGGGATTTTCATGATTATTCAGTCATTACTTTTATTGCTTTATGTTTGTGAAAACAACGATAAAACAATGAGAGCAAAGACTTGCAATACTGATGACCTGTGTGCAAGCAGAGCCTGCACAGTGAATTAGATTTTTAGCCTTCTGAAAAATCTGGAAACTTTGTTATTTATAACTGTCAACATATATATTAGGACTGACATTCCCTTCTGCACCCTCAACAAAATAATGATCAAAGAGATCACTTTGCACCTGCATATAAAATATTAAACACCATTCTAGAACAAATCTCTCCCTCTATTGTTCCATGTTTTCCTAGTCACCAGCCTGGTGCTGCCCTCGAGCCGCCTTCCTCCTGCGGCACCGACCGGCACCGGGGGCAGCTCAAGCCCAGAGCAACCCCGGGCGGCTGTTGTTCCCGCTCCTGCGCTCCAGCTGCTCCTGCAGCTCCCTGGGCACAACCCGGGCACAAAGCAGCAGCAAAACAGCAGAAAAACCCACCTGAACGTTAACCGTAACGTGCGCTAGAACAGACCGCTCAAAGTGGAGGACTCAGCAGCGATGGATTCTCCCAGTGGCAGCAGGATCCCCGCAAAGCTGCCCAGGAAAACCAGCAGTGCTGCCGCTACGCGCAGCACCACCAACCAGGAGCGGGGCACCAAGCTCAGTCAATGCGTTTGCTCGCCCCTATACAGCCGTGGCACCTTCCCGCAAACCCGCTCTCTTGCCATGCTTGCATCATCGTAATTCAGCATCGCTTCCAGCTATGAACACTGGCCTTTTATGTATTATAAATTTAAAGTCAAAGACAGAAATAGAAAAGCAACACTTATCGTAAGCATATGCAAGTGTAACAACACTTACATATACTAAGGCGACTAATATATACATATGCTATTATACCTACATATACATGCATATATGCGCAGACATAACATACACTAAACATTTAAATGTATTCCTATTTGGGAAAATCTCTCCGATGACAATCCCTATGAAAGCTTTCTCAAGTGAGCTCAGGAAACCCAGAATATGGCTACTTTTAAATGTTGGTATTTTCAGCTCAGTGCTCTCCATCCCCAGGAGGATGGGGCTGGAGAAGGAAGGGAAGCAGCTGGATGTGGCTGGCGATGGAGGAGGCGGTCGAAAAGGGCCCAGGGATCCTCTTGGAAGCTTAATCCTCCTTCCTCTTCCCAGAACCTCCCCAAGGAACAACGGACAGGGCAAGACATGTCCTGGGAAAGAGAGAAAGCTGCTTGTCAGTAGGGGCTGCTTAAACCTGGCAGGCTAAAGACTCCCAAGCAATCTCGGGACAGTTCCTTCTGCATTCCTATGGAAACCCACATTGGGAGAAGGCCCCCACGCTGCAGCTCCCCCTCCACAACTGCTAGCTTGCCACATCCTGGTCACTTCTCACTGCGTTGGGCTTTTTTTCCTAAGATTTGCTCTTGGGAATACAAGTTAGCAGAGGCAATCGCCTCCATCTAAGCACGCGATCCCACTGCTTGACCACCACTACTTTCTCCCATGTAGTTTCCATAAAAATTGGTAAAAAAATCACTATAATGGAGTGTATGGTACAACACTACAAGTGGAAGAAAAGTCTGTGTGACCATCTGCATTCCCGGCCAGGAAAGAGACGTGGGGACTTCAACCTGACCAGGAGCGCGTCCCCGTTCCGCGGCCTCGCCACAGCTGCTGCTGCAGCTCACACAGCTTTAAACCCTTCTTAAATCAATTCACACATGACTTAAATTGCGCCACTTCACATTTCAGACTGGAATTTATGCAGATGAAAGGTAAATGGGAAATAATAGAGCAGGAATTTATTTCACTTAGTGGAAAGTGGAATTGTAAAGGAACTGCATCTGCGCTGTCTTATTGAATTTTATTGCATCAAAATACTCCAAAGCTAATCAATTTTTATATCCAGCTGATGATGGATGCAAAAATATGTCGGGAAAATTGCTCTCTGGTGTTTCATTACCAAGTCTAAACGGGTCTGCAGTTTGCAAGAACAAAGCCCCTGTGCGCGCACCTGGAGCCCTCGCTGCCCGCAGAGCTGCGCGTGCAGCCCTGAATGCAGCACCTGCCAGGGCACGGATTTAAACCCTAAACACCGCTTTAATGCCCTACTAGGTACTTCGGAATTCGTTTACTAAAACCTCAAAGTCCTTTCATGTTTGAGGAAGAACAGGGTAACACAAGGGAGTATTATTGAAAGCAAACACCCAAGGACTGTATTACAGGCCCCTTCCCACCTTCTTCACGTCAAAAAAAAAATATATATATATATAATGCATATATTTAAAGAGCAATCCAAGAACTGCAATTCCCAAGTCTTTCAGCAGCAGGCTAGGGAGATTTTTACCTTATCCTTAAGTGAGAGCGTTATCATACCTGCGTATAATGAGGTTCGAAACGCTGGCAGCTACCGTTAGCAGTTGGAAGCGGGGCAAATCTGGAATGGAAATCACCCCTCATCAGACAAGACTTTTAAAGATGGCTTTGGGGAGTTAATGTTGCTCCATTTCCACCGCTACTGGTGGTTCTATAATTTCTGAATTTTCTTTGAAACTCACCAAATTATTCTCAAGCTTCCTCTGAATGTTACTGTGCTTTTCAAAGCGTTTCAGAGCGCTGCAGTTGACCTCCCAGAGCCCTCAGCTCCTATCCGCAATAAAGGAAGTAAGAACGAGGAAGTCAGGCAATATGGGGCAGCCAGGAAGCACTTGGATCTACAACACGGATCTACCAGATATAACGCTTCACTTTTAATAACATGTGTTTTCCCAAGGGGAAAACAAGGAATAAATTCCACACGAGGAATAAATGTCTAACAGTTTAGCTCAGCAGTGTTACACAGCTCTCAAGTTTTTTCTTTTCTTTCTGATCCAGCTTTAGATCAATTCTTCACAAGAAGAGTGGTCCTTAGGTCATTCTTCACACTTTGCAGAAAGATTTATTAGTGCTTCTCTGGCGTTTCTGCAATCCAACCTCTTTGCACATCTGCTGCTCCATGGACGAGTCTAACACGTCCCCCTTGCTCCTGCCAGGCAGCTCCAGGAGAGCGAGCACTGCTGAAACATTCATTGCAATTATTTCTGTATTATTGCTGAAGCCAGAACATTCAAGCGTATCAATCTGCAGAAATCAATGTCACTACTAGGTATCAAGGACTAGGTTAACAGCCAGCAGCTCTTACCCACTCTGCAGCTGAAATCCTTCCAGTCTAGCAGCATTTCTGTCCCTTCATTGCTCCTCCATCCGCACAGACATCTCATTCATTTTCAGATTAACACCAGTAAGTGAAGCTGCTTCAAATGAAATCATTTGTTCAAAGATACCCCTGACATATACTCACATTTTCTTCTCTTTTTCCACACATTCCTTGGCAAACGGTCCCTGATCAGAAACGCTGCCCTTCTCTCTGTGGCCAAGCACGTGAAGGTGGATTCCCATGGCCAGATGTAGTATTTTTATCTATATTTTTTATCTAGTATTTTTATCTATAACTTGCTCATTCCTCATTAAAAATAAAGGTGCCTGCTGCCCCTGAGAAGTGGTTTGAGGAGCAGCGTTTTTGCTGGAGGGGAGCAGCATGATGTAAGGCAACCTCTGTGGGGCCGACCCATAGAGACAGCTCCTGCTTCAGCAGCAGGGAGAACTGAGAGCTCCATAATTAGGAAATGAGCTAACGAGGGTGCCAGCTAATAGAGGAAGGGCTATAATCACTTTTGGAGCTGCTGCTTCTGGAAGCTTTTTGCTTCTGGAACCTTTTGGAGGTTGGATCTCCAAAAGCCAGCGCAAAACCACAGAGCTCAGCTTAAGCCACAATTCTAACTCCGAAAAGGGGGGTGCTGGGCAAAACTAATTTAAAAACTGTTCCCATATGCTTCCTGGAAGCAAAGAGCATACAAGTTCCTTGTGTATTGCCTATTACATATATTTTATTTAGTGGAAAAAGTCAGTCTTATGAGCAGAGATAATTTATTTATAAACAGCTCTCATCTTTAGCAGTACCTCATTTTTAATAAATGCCTTCTTTCATTATAGAAGCTTTGCTAATATCCCTATACTTGCTATAATCAGCAGCAACAGCATTTCTGTTATACTGTGCTGTGATGTCTGCAATTGAGAGCCCCTGTGAATGTGAAACACATCACAAACCAAGGCAGCAAATTCCCACCAACCTTGCTGTGAAGTCTCTTTTTAAGACAAGCCAAAACTACAGGACCTGCCGAGTGGGCTACAGCAAAGTGTGCACTGAGAAACCTCCTCATGGCAGCAGTCAAAGAGCAATAAAGGGGCTGCTGCAGAGAGCAGAAAGAAACCCACAAACACCCAGTCATAAAAACCTCACGAACTGCAAGTGTTTGACTGCAAACTGAAGGCATTTTGTACTGGAATTCTCTTTCCAGATTTACAAATCGGTTCCGAATCAGAGCACCAGCTGAGCATTTCCAGCTCTTCCAGCATGCACACCAAACCAAATTAAAAAAATTAAAAATGAAGGGCGAAAAATTAATATTCAGAAAATCACTGTCAATTTAAGCGAAAAAGTAGCACCCTTCTACTCATCAGCTTTCAAAAAATAGGTCCTGAATGAAACAGCAAGTAACTTGCAGAAAGAGTTTCTCTACCACAGATTTTTTGAGACGTGATGTTCTTCCAAAATCGCAGAAATGGTTTAGTCTTGTTTCCTGCTCTGTCCCAGAGACTCCAAGCGTTCTTACATAATTTTACTTGGAGGCAACACAGATGTATGACAAATTTAAGCACGTCCTCCCCCGCTTGTAGACATATTTCCTTATAGATTTAACTTTGGAAACTCAGGTTGAAGGAAAATTTTAGGGGCAGCTTTTTGTAATCAGGGCAAAAAGACTTTATATTCTTTATTTGTATGCCCAGAAAACATTATTATTTATTATGAATATATACTGAAATAACGTATTTCCATTCTACTCCCAGCAGAGGACACGCACAACCATGCAGCTAAATCAAACCTGCCTTTAAGTGGGAAGAGAATCTGATTCTGATGGACTAAGCAATTTGTAGAATACAACCTTATTCGCCCATGGAAGGCTGAAGGAGGATTTCCTTCCTTGCTGGAAAAAACACTTAAGAGATAAAATTAAACATTTCTATGTTGAACTAAACTGTTTCACAGTTTGAAAAATAGGTACTTCAGATTAGAGGTTAAAATCTGGAAGACGGCAAGCAGCAATGGAAACCGGCACGCTGCAGGGATGCGATATCCTTGGGTAGCTATTGCAGACCACAGCGTGATGCCAGCCGTGGCGTTACAGCAACAGTCCCAGGGGTCACCTGGGATTATAATGTCGATGCAGGAAGAGAAATCCCCAGGAATTCACTCCGTTATTTCCTTAGAGCACCAAGGCGGCGCGTTTCCTGATCCTCAATGAGATCTCATCCCTAGAGGAGCAAAACGCTCGCAGCCATCCCCACGGTGAGGGCCTCACACCATGGCTGCTCACAAACCTCCTGCCTTGCCAGAAGGAGATGGGAGACATTTCTTATCTCTGGAGATTGTGAGGATGAATCTTTCACTAGACACTCACCTCAGAGTTACCTGTCTTCTTGCAGTGGCTAAAACTAGGTCAGACTTTCCTAGAAATCATATTTCTTCAGGAAAAGAAACCTCTTTCTCCCCATACGTACTGGTTGCTGTTCAAACCCGACATCAGCTCGGTCGTCAGTCCCTGACGGGGTGGGAACGCTGCAGGAGCCGCAGAGCAGCCCGCACAGGGATGTGCACCGTCCCAGTGGAGCTGTGCAGACGGGGTCGACGCTGCTCAGAGGCGCTGCCCGCAGCTCTGCGCCGAGCCGCCCGGGCGGCCGCCGCTCCAGCCCCGTGTCACCCGAGTCCTTAATTGCCTGCCCAGGCAGCCAGAACGGAGCAGCAGCTTAATAGCACGGGATGTGCTTGCAGCAAGGGGAAAATACCACTTACTGCGCTCGGCGAAACGCTGACATGTGAGAGACACGATAAAAAGGTCAAGTCATGCCAAGAGTTCATTAGTTTTGTGCGCACGTCCTTCACTCCTTTAACGCCCTGACATCCCTAGGGAGATGGAGCGCGGCTCGCTGCTACCCCGCGCACCTGCGGACACCAAGTGCCATGCAGGATCCCACCATGGTTCCTGCTCCCCCTGCCCACATCCCGTAACCAGCTCGGCTTCTCCTCACCCTCCTGCAGCCAAGTTTCGTCTCTGTGACCGCAAGGCTATGGCCACTGCAGTAACACATTAATACCCGACCCTCCTCCTGGCCAACGTCGTGGTTACACAGACCCCCATGGACATCCAGCTAGGCCACGCGTCCAGCAAGAACATTTATTCCCTATTGACCTAACCTCGCCACAACAATGCAGGTAATGAAGTGAAAACTCGCTGAAGAATGTTTTGGAAAGCGAAGAACACTTGCATTTGTAACGCGCAAGGGTGGCAAGCTGGACCCCGGGGAAATCAGAGCAAGTCTGCGGCTCTCCCTGTCAATAAAAACGTCTTCCCGCCATATGCTAAATATATGAACCGTGAAATCATATTCCTCCTTAGAAGTAAAGTATTATAAATTAGCATCCAGAACAATTTAATACTCCCCAAAGATAGAATATGCGCAGTAAGCATCTGTCTGAAGTGGAAAACATAAAATTAAAACACGCTTTTTTTTCTCCCAAATCCTAGTACACTTTCTGTCTTTTCAACAAAAAGAGAAAATGGAATTTCTTTTCATTCAGGGAATGTATTTAGATAGATATTTTTCAGTATTAAATAGCTCATCTCTCTTAGCTCCAGCGCAGCAGTCCTTTAAGTTGAACATTTTACCCGTTTTTCCTCCTGCTCCTCACAGGGAGAGGAAGACTCCAGAAGAGGCCAAGCAGGTTGCAAGTGTCAGTGTGTCAATGCTCGGGTCTGGTTCCTTTATGGATGCAGGGACTGCATGGATGAGAGGCGCCCAATGCCCGAGATGCACCAAAAGCACAGAAACTTAAGGAAAAATTTCTTGGCAGTGAGGGTGCCAGGAACATCCTGGAACGGGCTGTCCAGAGAGGCTGTGGAGTCTCCTTCTCTGGAGATCTTCCCAATCCACCTGTGCCACGTGTACTAGGTGACCCTGCGTGTGCAGGGGTTGAACTAGGTCATCTCTAGAGGTCCCTTCCAACCTCAACCATCCTGTGATGAGGCTGGTGGGAAGCACCAGCTCTGGTGGGAAGCACCAGCTCTGGTGGGAAGCAGGAGCCTCCAGGTGGGCAGGAGAGCTGAGCAGAGGCACCACCAAGCCACAAACGCCCCAGCCCCACTGCCCGTGCAGCCTGTGAACCAGCTGTGCACTCAGACTGCTGCTGCTTCTCCTGTCTGCCCATATTCACAAATAAAATCCTGCATATTTATTTCACATTCCACCAGAAGCTGAAGAATTTAATTTCCAGACTAACAAAATAAACAAGATTTCAGCTAAGTGACATTCAGCTTAAAGAGCAAACATAATAGCAGAGCTTAGAAAACCTGTTTATATTTAGCTATGTTTATATTTCTCTAACGTTACATTGTGTTGATATAAACTACATTAACTATAATTCAGCAGTAGGACAAAACATTACGCCTAAGGTGGCATATTTTAAAATGAGATGAAGTTTACAGAATTTTTAGTGATTTATGGCCATAGCTATAATGATTTATAGGCCTTAGTTTTCATAAATCCTGAAAATGCTCATGTGAATAAATCAATTCCAGAGCATATATTAAAGATTTCAAAAAGTCTGTGATTAAATTATTCATATTGCCAGCTTGAGCCAATCAGTTTGAATAATCAGTGTTAAGGCAGAGCTGAGAGAGCAGGGAAGGGGAGAGGAGCCCAAGCGATCTCCGCAGAGGCAGACACAGCCTGTGCTGCTTGGGGCAGGTTCCTCATCCCCTCGGAGAGCAGCATCTTTGCAGCGTCTCAAATCTTCACTCCTGCGCAATTATCATCACCCTGGATGGGGTGATGCTCAATTATCATCACCAATGGAGCACTCGTGTTCAGGCTCATGTGTACAGATCTAACAGATAAACAAACTGTGTTTCCAAATATCTTTTTTGGGTGGTCGCCACTGACAGCAGTGGCCACCGTGCACCCACGGGAGGCCGCTGCCGTGGGCAGGACGGACCCCGCGCACGCCGGCCACCGCGGCCACTCACCCGTCCAGGCGCACGTCGGGCAGGCTCCGGTTGAGGGCAATCAAGTCGCTCGCCATCAGATTGAACTGGTTGATTTTGAAGAGCTCTTTCATTTTCTCCTGGTCGTCCTTGGGAATGAGGACGGCCTTGCCCATCTCGCCAGGCCCTTCTGGGTTGCGAGAAATGACTGCTGTAACACAAGAGAGCAGAGAGGCTGTTTGTAACACGCGAGCTCCTGCATCACCACGGGGCTCCTGCAGGCTGGCACTGCATCACCAAGGAACACTTCATAAAAACGTGACACAACCCAGTTTTATGTACGCTCCAGTGCGAGGTTTCATCTCACACTAGATATGAACATACCTTCTTGCTTTCTAACATTATTGAGAAAAAAAATGCTTTTCCACTCTTAGGTTTAGATTGTATCTCCAAACAGACAGTATATTATTCTTATTATTCTCGTGGTATTTACACCAGGTTTGCAATGCACAGCGTGAGATTTTTGCAAATGGAAAAGGTTTGGAAAACACTTATGTAACTTTTGAGATAATCTAGAGCACTTGTAAATAGCCTTTCTATCTGACTTCCTTTATTTCTAATTTACTCTTCACTGCCAGGCATGTGATACTACAATTCCATCTATAAGAGAAAGGTTCTTCAGGCTATAACAACAGAAAAAAAAATCCTGAAAAAAAATAGTATTTTTAATAAGGAAAGGAAATAAGGAAATAAAACCTTTTTATCAATGTGCTAGAAGAAATTAAGTGACTTTTTATGGAGAAAAGCATGGCTTCTCTAGGAAAAGGAGGAGAGAGGCATAGCTGCCTCTCAGCAACAACTCGGCAGCGGTTGTTCTTTACCCACATAATGCCGGGAACTTTGTATCCTGCACGATATATGCATACCACTATTATATATATAGTATATGCTATTAAATACCTCTTGGTGCTTTCAGAGCATTCATAAGGATATTTATGCAACGCACAACATGCACATAAAGTATTTAGACTAATGGCTGGTAATTAAACCCTGCTATATCCTCACGCTGGAAAATGATGAGACTCCTTAAACACCGTAATTCAGAGTCAGTCCCTGAGGCTGCACATTTGCTGAGGGAAATAAACGGGGCTCCCCTCCCGCCGGCCACGGGAGATCCCCACAGCGAGGGCTCTGCCCTGGCCCGCCGTGCGCCCTCTCCGAGGGAGCTGCTGTGCTCACGTTTCACCAAGGCGCCTCTACAAGTCTCGGGCTCCGGCTCATTTAACAGTTGCAGGCACCGGGGAAGAGCCACTCAGCATTTATCAGGGCAGACTTCAAGTATTTCGGAAACGTGCCTTTTAAAAGGCCTATGAAAAGCAGCTTTGCCTGCAAGCCCAAGAACTACGAGGCTGTGTCTTTGACGGCAGGCAGGGGTCCGGGCCTGCCCGCGCAGCAGGAACCGCTGCCCTCCCAGCTCCCTGTCCGCACACGGAGCTCATCAGCCGCCAGAGCAGAGAAGCCTCCTTCGGAACCAAAACCCTCACCAGGGCTTATCGGAGACCCTGGGTTGAGCACACAAAGGAAATGACAGAATTCAGGGTAAAGATAGGACAGAAAGAGGCAGGGGCTTTGCAAACGCTCAATTCATTCAACAGTTTCGGGAAGCTTTGCAGAGGGACAGTCTAATGAGTGAACATGGCAATGCTTGCAAGATCCGGGGCCTCAGGTCTGCCTTTATTCATTTATTTTTACTGAAAAAGCCCCAGGTCGCTCTCTCTGGCCACGGCTCCTATGCACAGCAGCGGCAGCGATGCTGACGAGCACAAAACAAGGGGTAAGAAGAGTTTCTGCACGCTGCACATGGCCTGTGCCACAGGGGTTCAGCAGGTACTGACTACAGCAGCGGTCAGTCCTTCATTATAAAAAAACAAAGACAATCCATGGCATCCCATTTCCCAAGGTGTCTGCTTGGTAAGCAATTAACATCTTCTCCATACGTTAAGAACGCATTGAGTTTCCAGAGGGAGGGCCAGCTCCTCAGAAGGGGCATGGCATCCGCCTCCTCTCTCGCTTACAAAGCTATTCCCAACTTTTCCACAGGGAAAACCTACCACAGCGATGCCCCACGTGCGGGCGCCTGCTCCGCTCTCCCCTGCAGGTCTCCACTCTCCCCTTCGCGGCCGCACAGTGCAGGCGGTTCCCAGGCCACTGCGAGCGGCTCTGTGGCCCCACGTGGCAGGAACTCAGCAGGAAGGGAGCCCAGGGCTGCCCGATGCCGGGCACGGCCGCAGCTGCTGCACGAGCAGCGGCACAGGACAACACACCCTAGGGCAACGTGACCCAAAAGGGCTCGTTTCACCCCGGCGCAGACAGCCCATTAACTAAAAACCAGCAGCAGTTTATTCCTCCACATCGAGCTCACCTATACCAACACCATCTTACTGCACCAGTTTATTGTCCAAGTCACGGATATGCAATATTACTAGGAAAACTGTTAAGTTTTCAATAGCAATGGGGAACCGGCCTGCAAATGGGATTGAGCACTAGGGAATTTTAAAAAGAAAAGTCACAGCTGCGTTGAGCAATCCCCTGTTCTCTAGTGCTGGAGAAGGAGCAAGGACAGGAAACGGGCACTTTAGCTGGGAACGCAGCATCACTCCCTGGCTATAGCAGAGCACAGCACCAACCAGAGAGCTTCATCCCCACTTAGGGATCAACAGGACACTCCTGCTCCATCTCCATCCGGAATATAAGAATCTCCGTGTAATCCTGATATGATACCCCAACTAATCCACCTCCGTAAGCTCCATATGGAATGCAATAAGCTAAGGGAGCAAAGCATGGACCTTGTTGCATGCACTCCTCTTGCCACTCATAGCTATTGTGCAGGCTCATCTTCATCCAGGACACACGGAATTCCAGTTCTAATCTCACCATAGCCAAAAAATCCCACAAAATTGTTACAATCATTGGACAGGCCATTTACAGTATTCTTCCCATTATCCCCATAAGCCGGCTCCATCCCTGGGGGCTGCAGTTCAGCTCCACGGCTGCTCTTACCCTTTCGGCCGTGATGGTCCCTGCAGCCCCGACAGACACCAGGCTGCACAGGGAAACAGTCCCAAGAGGATAGAAATAAATCCTATCGGGAGCTGTACCCTTCCCAGCGCCTGCTGCAGCCTGGCCACCCAACACACAGCATCATTCCTGAATTGGCACTGAAAAGCTCTCTAGGTGTCTCCAGGTACTGCTTTAATTTTCTGATATGATCTATTTCAGGACAAACTAGGGGATGATGAGGTGCGAAAAGCCTCATACGTGGTAATTAGCAAAGTGTGGAAAATCCTTGCAGTGTGCTGCAAAACAGCGCTGCGAGAACCTCCTTAGCTCTATCACCGCAGCTGAAAGCAGGGAGTCCAAAGGCATCATTCCCAAGAGCTCCGTCCAGCGCCCCTGTGCAACCCGCTCCTCAGGCGGGCGCCCTTCCCACGCGGCAGCCGCCAGCTCCGGCTCCGGCCCGTGCCGAGCAGGCGCATCCCGCGGCACCGCAGCCTCGCCGTTAAGGAACCCAAGCGGGCGCCTTTCAGGCTCCTTTTGGTAGCCCCTCGTTATAATTGTAATGGGCAGCACGACTATTGGGAGAGGGGGCAGTCATTAGCTGTTTTCAGGCGACAATTTTCATCCGACGTGCTGCAACAAGGAGATGCTCCTCAGACAAACCAGACTCGTCTGCCACCTCTGCTGCTCTTTATAAATGACTTCTGGACTCGCACACACAGCGAGCCATGAGCTACCTCGCTCAAAGTAATAAACGAGCAATCACCCAGCGCTGACGTATGGATGCATCAATATTAATCCAGATGCAATGCAAATATCTTGCTCGTGCTTCCTGCTGAGTAAGGAAGCGCCAGCGGAAAGCGGATGGACGGCGGCTCCAGCTCCCAAGCATTTGCAGAGACTAAACTAGACCAAGTTTAAACACTCTGCTGGAAACAAGAGCCATGGCCTCAAAGGTTGCCGGGGCCCTCTCTGCGCTCCGGGAGTGCTGCAAATCCCGTCCCTTAACCAGCAACCAGGCTTAGCGCCAGGTGGGCACCAAGGCACCTCTGATTTTGTGCTACCCCAACGCAAAAAAAAAAGAGGAAAAAAACCCCACAATAATCAGTAGTATAACACAAGCTTTTTTTTTCTTTTTTTTTTTTTTTTTCCCCTAAACTTCCTGGCATTAAATTCTGCAGGTTTTATACTATGCAGCAAGAATTAAACATCAGCTTTCTGGCCATGCACACATCTTAATCCTGTTAGGGAAAGCTGTCTAGGGACACAGAAAGGGCTGCATTATCCTCTGCATCGCAGTAACACATCCCATCATTGAGTAATCCATAATTTGAGTTTATCCGTAATTTCCTATCTTGCCAATTGCTTGCCAAGTGTGCAGTCTCTATAGTAAAAGACAAACAAGGATAAGTCAATGCCATATACTGATGATGCACAAAAACAACAAAGACATTTAAAAGTCCCTTGAAGGAGAATACAGGGAAAATTTAAGCTTCTATCTGAACCCAAGTCAAGCACATCCCCAAAAGGCAGATGTATTAATGCAGATTTAACACACCAGTTCTTGCTCAAACGTTTGGTGCTTATAGTCTATGCCCCTTCTCTAAAATAGCACATACATCATCCAAAGTACACCCTGATTTCAGAAAAAAACAGCCTTTTTATTATTTTCTTTCTTCTATTATTTCTTGAGTTGTTCTCCATTAGCACTGTTTATTCAGTGCCCACGTTCTGGGGTGCAGAAAACACCCATCCCCTGTACAAGGTTCTTCACTACCCTTTAACAGAGATCGTGTGCTGAGACTGCCCATCTGCCAAACTGCAGGGGTTCCGTTCCTCCAAAACAAAGTAAGGAAATTACCTGGTCATATCACTCCATTCAAATCTTAATTTATTCATAGCAAGCCAGTCTTCTCCAAGGGACACACAGAAGGACTTTATGCAAACCAATAAAAATAAGATACTACCCAAAACAGCGGGCGATGGTCCCCACCTCACGTCCTTCTGGAAGTCCCTCGGAGCAGCCTCCCCAACATGAATTCTAGCTGGTGCATCTGCCTGCAGAGTCCCTTCTCAATGCAGAGCAGTATTGCCTCTGTTTTTTACAAGTGTGTGCTTACACCTTTCCTCATCCTGAAGCCTCACTGCTTTCCGCCGGGCTGAGCACCAACAGTCTGCCAGAATCCATTCATATAGGGGCTGTGTCGGGCGGCCTCCGAGGGCCCACGCGGGCACAGGGATCGCTGTCCAGGACCTACACATCGGGTTTTGCAAGGCCAGGCACCAGCTCTGCGATGGCACTGATCCATCCGGACAAAACCTTCCAGAGTAAATTAAAAATGGATCTCACCCATCAAGAATGTGTCTTAGTCAGAGCTGATAACTGAATCTACAAATACTGACCAAACGTTTTTATATCAGCTTAAATGCTACAGGAAAAATGCATCGATACTGTTCTCCTCCTGCCTTTTAATGCTTAAGCAGGCGAAGCCTTTGGCCACAGAAACTGTAGCCCGAATTAACTCTCCACGCAAAAACAGCGACTTGCTTCATTTCCCAGGCAGCTGCCTCACATGAACCACCTGGTTAATGTTTGGGCACGCCAACCACCTGGTTAACGTTTGGTGCCCGGTCCAAGGAAGCGGCTGAAGGCCCCAGCACCGGGGACAGTGTCCCTGGCGCTCCCAGCTCCGCCAACCCTGTGCTCCTTCCCACTTCCCAGGAAACGGCAAGCGGAATTCAGCCCATTCTTCAGCTGCTGGGGAAGAGCTCCAGCTGTTATTTAGCAAGAAAATATAGTCCTCCCTTTGTTTCCCAAACATGTATGTATATACACTAACCTATACTCAGCAGCACATAAATAATGCCTGCAGTAGAGGCAATCTTAGCCTGGAGTACAGGGAAGAGTCGGGCTTTAAAAAAATACCTATTTTAACAATCTCTTCGTCCAATTTATGGGTGCAAGCCACTATTCCCATACACACTTCAAGAGAAAAATGGAAAGGGATTTAAAATGCAGTTTTTGCTTTTCTAGTGCATCAGGAATGCTCTCAAGAACCATTTCTGTTACCGGCTACCACCTACCCGGGCTGCCGCCAGCCAGACGCCCTGCTTGGCTACCCGGGTCCCGGTGACAATCCCCACACAACACAACGGAGCCCCACGTTCTTCCACACACAAACCCAGTGGCTCTCCCAGGATGCTGCACGTTACCTGCAAACACTGCCTCGGTCAAAGCACTTCATGCACCTGGAACTGTTGGAAGAGAGAATGAAAATGCAGCACTGCTTACCCAGACAAATTCAGCGGGGCTCATGGCACATGGACAGGACACCAGGGACAACTGACACGACACTGGCTTCAGAAAGAGCTAACTGCATAATAAACCTGCACTTTATAGGCACATCTGTCTATGTGAATCAAAACTCATTAAACACAAAAATCCAATAAAAACTACTTTGCCATCGACAATACACTCCTAACACAGACATATATATTCAATATTTTTCTGTGGTTTATATTGAAACTTAGTTTGTTAAGGAATATAATCTTCCCTTAGATATGTTCCCAGAAGAGAAAATAGTGCAACTGCATAATACATACCTGCAAATGTATATAAATGTCTCATTTAAATGCAAACACCAAGAAAGAAGCTTGCTTGAGCAACAAATAACAGAAGAACTATAAGAGAACCAGCTCCAATTACAATTAGGATATTTATAACATTAACCTTATAACTAATGTCTTCCAGTTTGCAACATATTCCAGCAGAAAAACAGAACTGTGAAATCAAAGATTATTCATATAACTAGTTTATGCAGTATCTGACTTGTTGCTATCCCTTATCTCAACCTATACATTTTTCCCCTTCTTCTCCAGTGCAATCTCACCTCCCAGCTCCTGCAATATATGAAATGTCCCTGTGGAAACCATCCTCAATCCATACTACAGAACAGAGAAATTCATTGCACCAAGTTATGGATAGGACGAGGCCGTTCATATCACAACAAGCCAATTGTAAAGCTATTTGACAGGCTGCCCTCCTCTTCCTCGGGGAGAAGATAGCACCAGCAGGGCACGGAGAGGCAGCAGCATTCTAATTTTCCTGGTCCAACTTCATTTTGTAATTTAAGTTTAATTTAGTTAATTTTCTAATCTCAGTTCATTGACGACCAGTATTTCTGCTGCCAATGCCACAGCAAAGCCATATGGCCGAGAGGAAAGGCTGCGACAAAGAAGAAAACCTTGCCATGAGAGACCAGGCTTAGTTAATTGTTTTCTCCTTCATTTATTCCCCTTTTTTATAGAAAACGCCAACTGTTCTGTTTTACATGCTGCTGGTGATTCTGGATCGATGGAGTAATTAAAAAGGTGCAGGCAGGTGACAAGGCAGCAGGGCCAGGGCTGCCGGGCTCTGTTCCGCCACTTCAGCACCGCTACCCCCTGCACTAAACCACTCCTGAACGCCGGGTTTTCTTCTCTCCTCCTTGGCTATTTCTGCAAGAATGGAAATTTAACATTTCCCACCAAAGTGGCTGAATGAGGGCCCCTTGGAAGATGCCTGCTCAGGGCTCTAGAGCTTCTCGCTTAACAGATGACCATTTTTTGGAAGAGAAAAATACTCCTTTCTCATGAACAAGGAAGTTTTTTCATATTTCCGTATCAGATGAGCACCATCTTTTTTAATAAAAAACATTCTCTATTTCTATATTACAGGCAAAATAACTTCCAGCACCGCACTGAAACAAGCTAAGCATGAAATTACGCCTTATATTTGTACAGTCATTTTTTAATAGTCAAACAGATCTAGATTAACATTTGGGAGCACAACGTAACGCATCTCCTTCTGAGGCTAAAAACAAAGAGCAGAACCACATCCTAAATGGAAAACGGGCAGATTTACCCTCTCCCTTCCCATTCCCCCCGCCCCAGGCCAGGGTGGGATGGATGTGATTTAGGCCAAACCTCGGCGAAGTGGTTACAAAGCCCAAGGAAACTGTGCATCCAGGTGTGGGAAAAACAAAGAAGAATAAATTCCTGTACAAACCCAGTTAATTATGTCTTAAGCATGTACTTCTAAAATTCAGTAGAATCCATTTCCAGCTCAGCATGAAATTGTTCAGGAAAATAGGCAATCTGCATTTAGAGGATGCATAAATACATTTATTCTTCTTGAGGAGATTTGGGGAGAGTTTGACATCTTCTGTGTGTTTCAGCAGTTATATGCAACTGCAACAGACAAAATTGCAAATTTTCTAAAGCATTACCTAAATCAATGGGTGTGTTCACATCACCAACACAGCAGCATACCATATAAGGTCTAAAGATTACCAGAATTCTAACATAAATTGAAATACACAAAGTCCACAAGCTAAAATAAGCAACAGGTGACTTAAAATACAGCAGCTAAAACCAGTGCTTGTGTTCAGGGGAAAAAACCTCCTCTAAGAACAAACGTTTTTCAACGTAAGGGAAAAGCTAATGGCCAAGTGTGTGATATCCAGGAGAATTTCCCAAGGAGGTGTCCGCGGCGGTTCCCGCGGCGCTACCCAGGGAACGGGGCTGCCAGGCACTGTCACGGCAGGCAGTGCCACAAGAGCATTAAACAAGTTCTCGCGACTCCGCCGAATTTTCTACCCATAACATCAAGTACCAGAACACCAAACTGAAAGGGTCACCCCGTCCTTCCGAATCGCAGCCATACGTGCAATGGATGGATACTGCCCTTCCTTAAGGAAAGGGCGAGAGGGCTGCAGGAGCTCCTGCAGAAGCTGGTGAATTTGGTGGTTGTTTTATTGTTGTTGTTGTTGTTATTGTTTTTATTTTCTTTTTTTCTTTTTTTAAACATAACCTGATTGGGTCCCTGCTGGAGCAGGGAGGTTGGACCAGGTGATCTCTACAGGTCACTTCCAAGTCAACCATTCTGGGATTCTGTGTGATTCAGTGATCCCGAGCTGACCGGGCAGACCAATTTTTACTTCTTTCCCCTTTTCTTACATCATTTTCCCTTAGTAAGTTTCCTGAATCGGAAACCACAAAATCCATCCCAAGGCCCAATTCCCCCGAGCTGAAGCCGTGACTCGGGAATGTCTTCACCTCAGCAGCGAGCTCAAGAACTTACCCTTCCACACAGCGCATTTCAAAAAGCACTCAAAGCCACTGTGGAAAACAATCTAAAAAGGACATTTCTGTACTACTCGCCAGTACGTCTAGAAGTCACGTTTCCCGTTATGGGTCCAAGGGTCTGCAAGGTGTCTGGGTGCCAGGGAGGCACGAAGCGCTGCGGGTGGAACCGCAGCTGCTGGAAGGTGCCGCGGAGGCCGGAGCTGCTCTTCCCGCTCCTCGGGTCCGCAAAGGACACCCCGCTTCCCAGCCTGCTTTGGCCCAGGCTGCCCATGGCCCGGAGCCCTCTGCGGGAGGGAATTACAGTTTAATGTCTTTCTTTGCACACACCAGACAATACATATCTGATAGGTGACACAGGCACACATCTGATGATGGATGAGGTGAACATCAGATGATATATATCAGGTAACATACACAAGTTGGATCTTCATTCTTCCTATATGGATATATAAATAATGCACGTGTGTGTGTAATGCCAGGGAGCAGCCAGGCTCGCCTGCCCCTGCACCCGCTCACGACGGTCACAGGAGGCACGCGGCCGCCAGCAGCCCTCCCTAACGAGGCATTAATTATGGGATTAGCATCAGGGCCCTGGTAGGGCGCCCAGCTAGAGCCCACGTCCAAGATCCGCGGCAGCACGACCAGCGCAAGGTCTAGGTTCCAGCACAGTGTAAAATACAGCAAATACAAATGCCTTTTACAGAGCATACATTCAATTTCATTGTCATGCTATATAGAAGGACTGAAGCACTCTAGACTGAGGATTATGCATAAATAACGAATGACCTTAATTACAGTATCCTTGAGGAAATTAAAAGAAATGTTTAAGTGAAATGTTTATCAGCAATGCAAACCTTTAGCCTGCAAAACAGAAATGGGCTTTCGAGGAGTCAAAACAAAGCAAAAATAAACAAACAGCAAGCAGAAACCTCTCCCTTCACAGTTTCTGCTCCAAGGCAGCTATTTTTACCTTTCTCCTCTGTAAAGACATCCGCGAGCAGCCTCCCGGCACCTCCCAAAAGCTGCTTCACGGCACCATGGAGCGCCCGCTCTGCAGGCCACGAACGCTCCCCTCGCCTATTCTTCCTTCCAGTAGAGGAGCAAAATAAGGCAACGAATTATTTCATTTTCAAACTTAAAAAAAAAAAAAAGGTAATCTAATGCGGTTAAATTTTTAAGACCATCAAAAGCAGTACTGACTGCTGAACCTGTTAGCACTGAGGCCCCAAAACTGTGAGTTTAAACTTACTATTTCCAATGGTGTGGCAAACAAGGAGAATTCCCACCATGTAAAGCCTAAAATAAGAGAATTTAGCACAGTTAAACTGTTCCCAAACCATGAAACAACAGCAAACTCCTTCATTACAAATGGCTTTGTTACCACTTAAGAAAGAAAGACAAAACTTTTACTCAGCATTCAGGCACCAACATCACACAAGGAACATTGCTCCTGCAATCCCACACAATTCGGAGTGCAGAATGCTCCCCATGGAATCACTTAGGATACTTAGAGCTGTATTCACCGGAATAATTACAGAGTATTTCATATTACAGAAACCCACACGCTGCTGGCCAGTGTCCCCACGTATTTTTGCTGACCTCCCCATGTATTGTCTGCTTAACAATGAGGCCAAGACCCTTTGCACAGGCCTTGAGCCAATCCTCAGGCCCAGCCTGGCTAGACTAGCATGGACAAAGCACAATTCCCCTTCGTGATATTCCAGGAAAGACGAATTACCAACAACTTGAAGGCCTTAGATTAAAAGGCTACATGGGTGAAACTGCTGAGGTAAAATTAAAGCATGGGATAAATAACTGGACTGAAAATGCAAGACTGTGATGAAGCATCCCGAAGATTTTTAAATTTTGTGCACTGAAAATTTGTTATCGAGAAAGCAATATTATAGAGAAAGCAACCTCTCCTGCAACATTTAAAATCACTGCACAAAGACATGCCAGGCGCTGTAATAAACTGGGTTAATTTACTTCATTACACTCTTTAAATACGTTCTGAGCAGCAATCCCTGTTGCTCATAAATATTCTAAATACTTCCTACCTGTACGTTCATCTCCCAGACAGTTCAACACACAAGCACACAGAGCAAAACAGCCATTAACAGTATTTTATTTATTTTCCACAAGGCATGATTTAGCACATTTAATTAAAAGAGCTGAGCTGACTAAAGAAAAGACAGAGCAATAAAAGGCAGAAAGTGACAGAATAAGAGGGTAAGGAACAGGCGCCAAGGGATCCGCGTGTGCTTCCCGGGACGGGGCTGCTCAAACCAACGTGCTCTCCTGCACACGCAGAGTCTTTGCAACCCGCCTAATTCCACCTGGGCCCAAACAGGATTCTGGATTTACCGGGACTGATCCCTAAAGCACGGACTGCAGGATTAATGGCCTAATGCTCTAAATAGTGCAGGATTTCAACTTGAACAAAGCTCAAGAACATGCCTGTATTATGCTGGCAAACTCTTATTTCATCTAATATGTTTCTAAGGATTTGCTGTAACATGAGACAGGGCCAAGATGTGGAGTTTGCTCTAAGAAAAGCTAGACAAGCTTAGATCCACAGTACAAAACCAGTCTATTTTGTCCAAAAGTGGGAAAGGAAAAAAAAAAATCACTACTTATTATCCATTCAAAAACAACAAACACAAAATTAGTCTGATGTTGTCTTCACTATAGAGGTTTTCAAGCACACAATGGAAATCACTGAGGGGAAAAAAAAACCTAAACAAACAACAAAAAAACTGGCTGCATTTTTTCCCAAGGAATGTGTAACCACCAACTGCAGGCACCACATGAGCACCTTTCCAAGCATTCTTGTTTCATATGAGAGATAAATAAAATACTACAGCATGGACCTTCTTACACAAGCGAATGTATACAATGCACTGCAATCTGTTAATATAGCGCTAACGTTATATGCGGCACAAAATAAGAAAGAAAGCCTTATTTAAAAAGAGCAAATATAGTTGGGAATTAAAGAACATTACTCTTATTTCTAGCCTAGAAAAAAAGTTTTACTGAACAACTGAATTACATTTCCTCGTTTGTATGTTGAAGAAAATACTTATCCACCAAATTTGTATTTTAACTTCCCTTAGAAGGTTTATTTTCTAGGTGAAATTTTTGCAACTCTCCCTATGCGCTTGTGATAAAGGAGGGACCTCGGGACAGACTGCCCAGGTCTCAGCTGCGGGGATTAGGGACAGCAGGACCCGAGACACAAAGAGCAGAGGTCACTGCTTTGCACGCAAACAGAAGGCATATCCAAGGCATGGAGAGGCTCCTCCAAAGGCCTGAAACATGCCCTGGGTTGTCACTTCCCTTTACTTTGCCCAGACGGCTCCGTTTCGAGCACTACCATCGATGTTGTGCACGAGGATCAGCTATGGAGTGTGTAATTAAGAGGGGCTCATGGAAGGAAGAGCTATTTTAGTCTAATACCACACACCGGGATTCGATGCAGGCAGCAAGCTGGGCACGGGCATAACGCAGATACAGAGGCTCTTTAGATATTTAAGTATATTTGGAGATGGGGAACCGGGCCAGGTACAAAATCAGGCCAAGACAACCTGCTGAAATAAAATCATTTCTTATGAAAAGGGGGAAGAATTTTCAAAAAGAAAGGGAGAAGACACTGGGCAGATAAACTCAGGATTATGGGAGCACATAACTAAATATTTCAAATTGACTTTTAATTTTAAGAGAATCCTAAGAGTAAATCCATACAACATAATGCACAAAGATTACTTTGATGTTACACATAAAAAATAAAAAAAATAAAAATAAAAAAAAATAAAAAAAAAAACCACTGGCTATATTTAAGGCATGATCTAATTAAAGAAAAGTCCCAGATAACACTAAAAGTGCAAACAGGAAAAGATCGATATGCAAGACTTAACAGTAAATTTTACAGATGCTCAGATGAGTTAGTCAGCAGCTTTTAATTATTGAGTCAAGCTTTTAATTATGTGGAATAAAGCTCAATGCAGAGGAGCCAAAGCTCGCACCACGCTGCTGCAGAATTGCTCCCTAGGGCCACATGCCCTAGGGCCTAACCTGGGAGTGCCTGCGAGCTCCTTGCTCATTAACCTGCAGGGCTTCTGCAGCCAGACCTCCAAGGCAAGTGGCACCTTTCTGCTTCCAGCAGTTGGTATTTCACAACGGACACAAAATAGCAGATGTTATTCTTATTAGCACGTTTTTCAGCATGTCAACAGGATAGCAAGAGGCTTTTTTCTTCTTTAAACCAGAACAAGTTCCCAAGGACAAGGAGGACAACATTGGAATAAATTTCACTCTAATTCTTTAGTCATTATTATGCAAACGCATTCTCCCTTCGCACCGGGCAATCAAGGCCCTGGAGAGTGTCTATAGCTAAAAACTCCCATTACAGCAGACACGAATGCTCCACGAGACCTCTGCTGAAAGGAGAGTCTCAGCACGGCATTCAGATACACAAACAACCATGGCATTGTTGTGGTCAACATCAACAGCTCACATTATTAAATTCCATACTGCACTAAGAAACAAATATCGAAATCAACTATGATGATAAATCTGATTACTATTTGGTTTGAAATCTTCCCCAAAACTCTGTAAAATTCAGTCATAAAAACAGTGACTTAAAGCCAAGATAAAAACACTAGCCACACTTTGCAAAATAGAAAAATTGCAACACGTGCCAACCTAGCACGATGTATCACGTCACCTTATCACCCTGTGCACTTGCTCAGTGATTCAGATTTCTCTAACATTTTATTCTATTTCTTAAAATGTTCCTACAACTCACGAGCCAAAATAACCCAAGAGGAGTCATAATTTTTAGGCAATAGCCATTATCAAAACTTCCAATGCTAGAATTACACACAGTTCTTACAAATACTCTCTAGGAGAAAGTAGTTTTACAACAACTAACATATCGATTGTCAAAAAACTCTGCAGGTGGGTAGGTCTGAGTGTGACATGTGCTTTGCAAAAAGCCAGTGTCTGAAAATAATCTCACGTAATAATTTAAAGTAATCTCATGATTTATTTGTTGAACATTAAAAAAGTTCTCCATTCACATCTTTAGGACACAAGGTACACCTCTCCCCATGCAGTCTTTTCACACTGACTTAAGAAGCATCAACCAAAAGAATAAAAATAACCCATATAAACTCTTAAGGTATCAGAAAAAAAAATCACAGGTCAAAAAATCAAAACTGAGGAGAGCAAGCTGTAAATTTCCACACAGCTTTTAAGCAGAGTCCTGTTACAAGTCCACTGCTTTGGGGCAGCAAGAAAGAACACATTTGCAACTACATCATGAACGTGTCATTTTTCTGTCGGCTACCATAGGTGAAGAGTGTTCCTGACATCTTCAATATTTCAGTATTTATTGTAAACCAAGCTAGAATCCAATTATAGTATTTAAAATAATTAAATACTTTAGAGAAACAAATCCTTACACTACAAAGTATCTCTCCGTTCATCTTAAGATAGGATTCACAGTGTGTTGGAGAACACATCATCATCTGGAAGCAGTCTATAAAAACCAGTAAGCACCACATCCCCCAGGAACACAGCCTTTTGCTTCTGTGTGTGTTTGTTTCTGCTAAAGCGTGCAGTCAGAAAGGCATTTTCTTGAACTGTGTGATTAAAAAAAAAAAATCTACAAATAAACTTTGTGTGGTGTCATAGTAGCCAAATCAACACTTGACATTTTATTTGTCTGCAAGTTTGTGGCCAGATTTCAGTGTAATGTACATATTGATCCAGCTATTATTAAATCTTTATGCTATGCTATTAAAAGTATCTGCTACCATTGCTACTGCAGACAGTCTCATGCACACAGTAAACTGACAAGCAAATGTGTTTCTATGGAAACTACTGAAATGAATATCTGATTTTCTAAACTTGGTCATAACCCCAAACTTTTATTGCAGCTTCCAAATGCCTCCTTCACGCGCTTTACAAGATCACAATACAGCCATTTTCTCTTCAAGGGCAGTAATATGTTAAGATTTGAATAAATTAACTTTCTTCTTTTTCCCCCAAAACAACATTTTAATAATTTCTAACAGCTTTACAACAAATCCCCTTTTTCGTACTACTTAAGACGTAGTTAATACTGAAACAAAAATATATCTGCATCATGTACTAGGTACCAGAGTCATAATATTAAAGATTTGTCACTGCTTTATAAAAAACTAAAGCATATACTCAATGTTCTAAAGCTACATTAAAAGCATCATTTATCCTGCAAAGACAAGCATTCAAAAATTACAATTTCATCTCCGTTATATGCACTCATATGTTAAAAATTCATTTTTCTTCACAATTACAGCTTCATTCAATACAGATGCTCCTCATCTTCATTTCCCCATGCTCACCACATTTTCTTACTCAGTCTGGGCAGGAAACTGCCCATCAAGAGCTGCCTACAGAGACAGCTTTTAAAGCTGAAAATACCAAATTTAACTCAGAATTCTGAATCTGAAACTAAAGTTAGAACAAAACTCTACTGCAGAGAAACATCATTTCAAATCCTTTAATCCTGAATCAAGGGGAAAAAAAGCAACTTTCCCAGAGCTTTCCGACTCCAGGATGAGCCTCTCTGCCACCACGACTCCCAGATGAGGGTGAACATTGCCCCTCTCGCAGTGACCACCCCAGGCACAAAACCCTAAAGATTTTCCTGACGTAGTTGGGGAGAAGGGCCCTCTTAGACTAGTTGTGAAAACCTAACTTGTGGAAAATGAAAACAAAACCTACCTGAGAAGATGCCAGGCTGTTAAACTGCCTCCTGATGCTGAGGAGTCGCAGTAGGTTTTTAAACATGGTCTTGGTGGCACCGCTGTGAGGACCTTAACAGGTCACCTGCGGTGTCCTTACCAGGCACCACAACCTCAGTAACTCGCACCACTCATGAAGTTGTTTGAAGATGCTAAACCCTGCGCTCTGCCTGCTAAGATTATGCACTAAATCTGTGTTCAAAAGAGGCTGTGTTTGGACTTTGGTGTGCTCTGAGCCTATTAAATTTAAATGGCATCGCGAACAAGACTCGGAGTTACTAAGAAAGTATTCACAACCCTTATAGCTCGCTCTTCGTTGCCTCTGTTATGTTCAATAGCAGGGAGACAAAGGCAACAGTGAAGAGGAAGATCAAGCCACTTTTGAAATAAAAGGACCAAAACTCCACTTTTTACTCATATCTTCTTTTTGAGATCTCTTTGAATGCTGTGATTTAACTTGGATGCTAATCCTCCAATGTGCTTTAAGCAGCATCTCCTTGGTTGTGAGCACATCTTGCAGAGTGAACTGACTTTTAGACTGTGCACAAACAGGAGTTTTGTTTTAAACATAAGTAAGACTATGTCCTCAAACAGACCTGAAAGCCATCGGACCAGTCAGCTGCATGTTTTGTACATTCCAGGGGAATCATCTGCTAGGAATAACAGATTGGATTTGATTAGTTCACAGCATTTAAAAAAAAAAAAAAAAGTATTTGCAATCCCTTCCTTGGGCCAGCTATCTCTTCATTTATCTCTTATTTCACCTATTTAATCTCAGTATTAAGTAAGACCACCCTCAGAGGTCCCAAGAATCAACTTCTCAAAGCAGCAGTCATTCTTAATAAATACTTACAGCAGAATCCCCATCAAGGCTAGCACTGAAGGCTACCCCTACAGGGTAAACAAACTTAAATGTTTGTTATTTGGTGGTTTTGTTTGTGTGTTTCTATGGGTTTGGGCTGGCCAGAAAATTTCCTAACTGATTCATCCTCCATAAAATGCACCATGTAAGAACAACACTGGTCAGCACATATCTGCCGTCTCACTGAAGGGGAAAAGGAAGAAAACAGAAGAAAAAAAAAAAAAAAAAAAAAAAAAAAAAAGGCAAGTAACACCAGGAACATTACCAAATGCATTATTCTGCATTAGCAGAAAGCAACAGCTAAAACAAGGCAACCTGGGCTGTGGGCACAGTGCTAAGAGAAAGCCAAACTCCTGGCCTGCTGGGGCAGTATTTTCGCAGCTCCTCTGTGAAGTCCTGCTGCAGAGCCACTGCTGAACAGCTGTCCAGCATCAACCTGCTCCTTGAGCAGGAAATAACTTCAAGAAGTCCATGTTATTCTTTCGCCAGGGGTACAAAAGGAGATGCAATAAAAACGACTGGACTGAACGACGGCTGGGGTTGGTCAGCATCTCGCTTGCGAGTTGTTAGGCAGTATCACCAACCCAGCACAGCACCAGCTCCTAACAGCAGCTCCCGTGCTTGTCACCAAGCTGTGTCCCCTTCCATGAGCCGCGATCCCATCCATGAGCCACCACCGCTTACGCTTCAGCATCACGGCACGCTTCCCTCTACAAACTCTTTACAAGGCAATGCTGTAGGTGTGCCTGCTTGAGCAGGAAGGTTGGACTAGATGATCTCTAGAGGTCCCTTCCAACCTTAAATATTCTGTGATTCTGGGGGTCCTGGGACTAAACGGACATGCAAAGGTGACCTCCTGTGTCCAAACACAAAGCCACACAAGCTGAATTCTTCCCCCTCCACTTAATGATCAGGGTAACGGAACAAGTGATTAAATATTAGGTTTCTGTCCCGTTTGAATTTCTATTAGTGTATTTATTCTGTTATACCATTTTGATATTTCTGTGGAAATACTCTATTTATGTCATAATTTATATTTAGAAATCTTCATTGCTCAGAAGTATTCACAGACTGACAAATAAAGTACTTAAATGAGAGCACTTAGTGTTTAAAAAAAAAAGAAACCCAAAACACCACAATATGTTATGTCCAACAACTTGTGGCACATACTGCAAGGAGGTTTTAGCAGTCTGCTCTATAGGGACACACAGAAGTTTAAAAAACATTTCTAATTGCTCCACCAGAACACCAAGTTTCAGCAGAATTGGATGAAGACTCTTGCTGAACATCCATAACAGATCAGATGATTACGGTATTTGGGATTTTTTTATTTCAAAAAATGCATGTTGACCCAGTAATAAATATCACCCTCTATTCCAGCAAAAAAATATTTAGGTCTTTGAACAAATGAACTTGCAAGACAAAATTCCTATGAATTTAATGGACAGGAATATAACACATTTATAAAGAAATTACTGTATACATTATTGTACTATTACTTCAAGTGTATGGATATACTAAAACAAAACCCCACAAGCTTCAAACAGGGTTTCTCAATCTTTAATTATGACTGCCAATAAGGAAAAAAAAAGTTTTACTGCAATTACTTGTACAATTTCTGTATATTAAAATGTTGGAACAACATTTTAAGTTGGCCAAAGAGATGAGGAGAAAATAAGCAAACTATTTTTTCTCGGTGTGCTCTTACTACAATTTCAGTTATCTCGCAAAAGGAAAAGCCTAATAAATTTCCAATAAAACTGTGTCAGTGTCCTCACATACTAAATATCACTTTAAAAACTTTGCAAACCATTTTACAATCAATAATTTTTCTGGGATAGCAGTAAAATATGCATGGTAGCAACATTAGTACAGCATTTACCAGGTCTTCCAATAGAAATAAAATTATATATTCAAGACAGCTTCCTTCTCAAACCTGAGGGCAAACAGCTTCTACATGCTGAAGTCCTAGTGAAAATACTATTTCTGCACAGAAATTCTGAATTCCATGTTCTGTGTTAATGAACTGAATATTTTAAAAAACTCAAGTAGCCAAATGCAGAATAATTCAATATAAAAGTCCACAATTAGAAAATATTTTGCTTATTTTCAAGGCTAGACAAGGATCAAAAAGTCAAACCAATACTTGTCAGTCCTAGATGTTTTCTAGAAAGAAATAAGACTGGAGTGGGGAAGAATATTAACTGTTTTTTAAATCTAGATTGATGTAAAGAAACTGATGTTAAGGTTCAGATAAAATTTATTAGTCTAATATTTTATATTCCTTTTACTACAAATTTTATAAAAAAATATTTTTTTACCACAAATCATCAAAAAAAGGCAGACCATACTTAAAAAAAAATCTATGATCACTTTTCTGCAGCTGACATAGAAATAATTTTTCATTTTATTCATAATATGCCAGATTCTAATATTTATTAATATCTATTATCTGTTTTTAAATATAATATTTCTATTATACAGAAAAACAGGGAAAATAATACCATAATGTTTTGGAAATGCATTAGAACAGTAACAAATAAGGATTTACATCGCTTAGCCATGTGCATGTTTGGAAGGTGAAAGTTCTGTCTTCCTAACACATTTTGCTAAGGACTGCTGCATGACAAATACCTATAAATGAAATGAAAATACTGTGAAATTATTTATTACAGCTATCAACCCATATCCCAAAAACTTTTTGGAAGGATAGCAATGATTTAATCTGCTGTCAAAGCCATGGATCTGTGGTTATAAGGGCTTTTTTAATATATATATATAATATACACACACACACTATATACACTATATATTATATATAGTATATGCATTTACGATAAGAGTGGTACACCCGGACACACCTTTTGTCTATTGCCAACACTAAGTGCATTACAAGAGCAGTTGCACTAATTATAATTAGCCTTGTTTCAATCCTCTTAGAGATTCAAATTACCCTTCCTCTTCCATATGCTTAACCTAAACTCCTGAAGGATAAGACATTAATTTACAGCAAGAAGAAAAAACACCACCCATACTTATTTCACAAGATTTTTTTCCTCCTTCCCAGTGGGATTTTCTACAGGTTGATAATCTTAACTGTATTCAGGAATCAATTTTAGCTTCCATAGGTTACTATCAAGTTTATTACAAGTCCTAATCAGAGCTTAGGTCATTTCTTTTGGTTTTTGTTCTTTTTGGCACGCCATCTGCCCTGTGAATGTCTGCCCTGCAAATTTACCATTACAAGATGAAGACGAGTTGCTTCTGTCAAGGTTCCCTTTTCATGAAGGCTCCCTGTAGTAAATTACAGTGCTAAAAATATCTGGAGTGAGACAAGCCTCTCTCTGCTCCATCTGCATTTGAGACTTTATCGTCATGTTTTCATAGGGCAGAAGGAATCACAGTAGCTTTTAAAAGTTTTCACTCAGCAAGAGTTAAGAGTTTAAGAGTGCTTCCAATTAAATAACTTCCACAAAAGTTTTAAAAAAATAAAAAGAGTGTCAATGGTAAGCTGAATGACATTTGCTAAAGGAACAAAAAAGGCATGCTTTTATTTCATTTCCTTTGGTTTTCTGTTTCACACATCAGAAAGCTGTATCAGTTCTACAGACAGTATACATGCAAAACTCAGATCTTCTTACAGGAAAGGTCAAGCCCCAAGATAACTAAACTTCTGAAATTAATTCAGAAACCACTAAAATACAATAGAGAGAGAGAAAGAAAAAAAAGTATTTCATGTTCCAATATTTTGTCTGTTTGAATCAGAAATATGATTCAGAAAGTACAGAAAACATATGAGGTCAAATGCTTCCAACAAGACTTTGGCCTTCAAAGATTAAACGTGGCACTTACCCCTTAGAGCCGGCAGCAGAGACCTCTCTTTCTTGTCATCACATTTATTACATTCACTGAAGTACAGAAGTAAAAAGACGTCCACAAGCACCCACAGGAGAGAAGTGGCCAGAACCACCTTGCAGTAAACAAATCTCCTCATTGCTTTACTTGGTTTCTAGCTCACAAGCTGAGGAAAGACGTATTGAGCTCGCACGGTTAGAATCCAGCATGGGAGCAGGGACAAGCATCCCCCTGCAATTATTAAAAAGAGCCCAGATCAGCTAACGAGCATACACAGTTTGAATAAAAATGCATAAACTGCAGTGTTGGTGTATTTCAGTTATTTGTTCCTTTCCATATGCATGGGTACTTTTGTTTTCCAATCCACTGTTCCAGGACGTCCTCTGAACAGTAAAAGCACAGATTTTATCTTAGGGAGAAACGGCATCCTGCATTTTTGAATGCCCTCTGCCACCCCAAACACGCCTGCACGTGAGTGCTGCAGACATCCATGCACCTGGCCAGCAGCAGCACATCTGGTCAAGAGAAGCCAAGTGTAAAGGTCTTCACATCCCCGCAGCCTCCCAGCTCCCACTCCTAGGTACACGGCTGCGTTCAGACCCCCTACACCTACCTGTATGAAGTGCATCTCACGTCAAGGAAGGGCTTTCTGATGCCCCTTTCCAAAGCAGGGTCTTAACACTGAACTGCACGATGACTTTCCCAATACCTAAAATAAAAGGAAAAAAAAAATCTTACAACATGACTGTATTTTCTAAGACACAAAAAAGTTCCTTTTAATTAAGGAAGTTCTCATATGTTTTGCCCACATTTACCTATGTTAATTAAACATAAATTTCTATGCACTCCTTCCTATTCCAGCTCAGAAAAGGTCTTCACTTCTCAAACCAACAATATTAAGACTGGCAAAACCCGGTCTTTCCCAGCTACCTCACTCCCTCCCGGCCTGGCTTTCTTTGTACTTACTCAGATTTATATCATACCACTTTGCATTGCTGTATTACTTGCTAGTTAAACAATTTCTGGCAATTTCAAAGCAATCTTCACAAAGAAGAAATACTCACAAATATAAATTTGGCCATTATCACACCTGACACTAATGCAAATATGAAAGAATCATAGACAGTTGATAAACTTTATCTTCATGTTCAAAACGAGATGAAAAACACCTCTGAGAGCACTTCCATGGGCCACAGTCACGCTCATGGCCTGGTGAACAAGGGAGTTCACTTTAAATAGCTCTGAAATGTTTTATAATAAAATTTATAAAACATCTTAATAGCAACTAAGTTGAATTAATGAGTTAGAAGTCACTCAAATACATTTTCCCAAATTATTCTTGAAGTGCTGTTTCACTATGTTATGATCAGTAAAGTTTTCTGTACATCTTAATGTACAAACTCCAGCAATAGATCTTTCTGCAATCAAAAAAAAAGTGACTTACAGCCACTTGATTAAAAATGTGAAGGGCTCAGGAACACTAGTCTCAGGTTAGCACAGCTCATTTTCATGCTAGGCAACAGGAACAGTTTAATTATAGGAAGCAAATTACAAAGAAAAAAACAAATTAAGGCAGATCTTTATTAGAAAAAGGGGAGAGAACAGCTCGAGTGTTAACTGTGCCCTCACGGTCTCTGTCACCATGGTGGCTGTAATTGGCTTTTGCACCGTTGAGCAGAATAGTTATTTGTTCGGCACCAGCTGAGGCACAAAGGCACTTCCTCCCCAAGCACTTAATAATAGAGATTTTTTTTCCTCATCAATTCTCATCTTAATGCAAGTGACCAAACCTCACAAGTGCAGCAGCCATGGACGGGGGATTGGAAAAATCCCCTGTTCCCAAAGCTGTGCAGTTTTAAGCGTACACTCAGCAGCAGAACCCTGCAGCCTGGTGCTGCATTTTAGCTAGCAGTGCCGTTCAGCACCTGAATAAAGCTGAAGCAACAGGCTATTTTAAAGTGAATAGCACAGGGGATTTTTTTTTTTTTTTTTACAATAGCTAACATTTAGATTAAATATTTCTCCCTCTAAAAATAAACAAGCCTGTTTTATACTCTGAAACCCAGCTAATTCCATCTGACTGTGGGAGGTGGGCAGTGCCAGTGACCCCAGCTCTCACCATTAGCACGGGCCTACACTGCTTGCCAGCAAAGTGAAACAGTAGCATAGAACCAAGGTTTCTATTCTAAATATCCTACAAATATCCCTTTTAAGGAAGAAAAATAATGTATTTCACTGCCATAGGAAAAAGTCAGTATCAGATATTTTGTTTCAGCACTCTATATAAACCCAGCCAATTATGTTCCAACTGTACACATAAATATCTGTAGGAAATCTTAGATGTACTGCATATAAATATGAAGCAGTTAAGGGTTAAACTTCTTAGTGAAACAAAAGTTCCAAATTCCTAATAGAAGCAGCATCTATCTGGGGGTGAGAAGGAGGTTTTGAGAGACCCAGCGAAGGGTTTGATCTCTCAGGTATCTAGCTCTGCTGATCCAACTTGCTTCCCAGAGGGAATAACCACCTGCAGTGCAAGCAAGGTGCTTCTCAAGGGATACTCTGGGCTTTCCTTACGGACATTCAAGGAAGCAAAGTTTTCAGGAGGAAGGGAAACCTGCTGGGTTTGGGCTGCCATTCCACAGAATGAAGTTAACTTCTGAACAATAATTTAGCAGCAACGAGGCAACGGTAACGTCTGCCCAGAGAAGTGCAGTTTTACTCCTTGATGGACAACTGAAAACAGGGGTTTCAAACAGGAAAGAGGTGGTTTCCTAAAACCACCATAATAAATGATGTGCCAAAAAAAAAAAAAAAAAGTAAATAAAATGGGGGCAGAGCAGTATAAGGGTTTTATGTATGTACCCTGACTTGCCTTTCTCATCAGCTTAAAAACACCCACCCTCCCAGATCAGATGGGGTAAAATGGGTAAATGACAATTACTCAGTATTTCCCTCTCATAACTCCCCACATGGCTCCATCTCCTATTTACTTCAAGCCAGCAGCCAAATCATGCAGCGAATGAAAGATATTTAATTTCCTTACGGGCTCAAAGTTATGGCATGCATCGCTACACTGTCCAGTTGCTTCAAAAGCTTTTAATTTAGTTTCATAGCATCTCTGTAAGATTAAAAAAATAAACAAGAATTAGCCCTTCTGTAGCAACAACAGGAGCACAGACTAGGGCCAAGATTTTGAGGGAATCCACCTGTCCTGCTCCTCCTACAGTGCCTCCAGGTTTATGCATTCTGTATTTTGGCATGTGGACCAAACTGATGCTTTGATCAAACAGAGACGCAGCTCTTGGGCTGGCGTTTTCCTGCCACGGCCCTTTCCCCAGGTCTTAATGGTATTTTATCTCCACGTATATTCAAAGAGCCAGTTTCTGTAAATCCGTATCAGGGCATCCTTCAATGGTCCCTTAATCTGCATGGCTACTGTTAAGGCCGGCCATGAATTAAGCACCTAATCCTAGGGCAAGACAGAAATAAACCTCTGCTTGTGAAAGCACGGTCAAAACAACAACGACATTCGAATGACTCTCCTGTTTGTCACTCGGGACTTTTAATGATTTAATGGGGGAGCACGGTTAAGAGTCCTGCAACAAAAATTACACCTTCCAAATTAATATTGCAGCTGTCCTGACCCCTGTTGAATCTTATGAATCTATGATTCTGAGGCAGAGACCACAACCACTGCCGTGGAACTTGCGCAGCCAGCTGCACTCCCAGGGAAATGGGAACTCGCTCGTGGCTACTAAAGGGATTTTCAGGTATTTACTGCCGAGCTGGCACCGGCCCGCTCGGGATGAGGCAGCCCGCGCTGCAGCACCCGGCTGCCCCAGCACACTGTAACGCACGTTGTTGATAACCCACCTGGGCCTTTCACAGCACGGGCACAATTAAACAGCGCTGGAGAAAAAGAGCGTTATGCAGGGCAGACTCCCCCTCCCAAACCTCCACACAGCACCAAGCTAGGAGACAACCTCTTCCTATCTCTTTCCTCTACATTCCACTAAATTAATACTGTAGGGAAGAGAGAGGGGGGGGGGAAAAAAAAAAAAAAAAAAAAAAAAAAAAAAAAAAAAAAAAAAGGGGGAAAAAAAAAAAAAAAAAAAAAAACGCATGCTGTTTTGAGAAGAAAAAATAAAAAAAAACAGGACCCCTGTTTTGGTTGACCTTTTTGGTAGCTATCATTTCCATATGCAACCTCCGGGTCAGAGGTGCATAGAGACGGGGAAGCAGACGTAGAGCTGTGCTGAGCTCCACAGCAGCCCAGCTCCGGGGACAATTCCCTGTGTTCCCGTTATCCAGCAGAGGCGCGCTGCATTCCCTAGGGAATCTGCCACTTGTCATGTAGCCCACGGGTTCCACACGTGCCGTTTACCCCTGCAGTCAGCACCGAGACTTATCCCGCTTGGCATCTCTGTACAAACAGCTATCCCAATTCACATCTCAAATACTCAACCCACACATGTTTTTGCAAAAATTTAGGCTAAAAGCTAAGAAATAGAGACCTCAGAATGGCCAGATATTGGTGTAATATTGACCACAAGAGTGCTGTACATGGGACACACTGGATTACTTTATGAGCAGACTGTTTAATTCAAAGACATTATATGACTGCTGTGGCAAGTCCTTATTATAATGCAAGATCTGACACTCAAGCAATGTAGGTATTAATGATTGCTGTGCTTGAGATGTTAGCAGAATACTTGATTTTAAAAAATAATAATACTATGCAGAGTTAAAAGGGTCCATAAAGCCCTTCAGTGAGCCAGTATTTCACCCTTCCAAAACTCATCTCTTCCAACAGATCTAAATCCGCCTCCTCAAAAGGCTATATCCTCTAAAGGATATATCATCATCATGTGGGTATATCATCTGAGGGGGAACGAGAAACTAGGCTGCCACAGGAATTTCAAGGGAGAGGAAGCAGCTATCACAAAAGTCTCCCTGCACCCAAGCAAAGTCTGATTTTTCTTCCCTGCCTAGAACTGCTCTGAGAAACCAAGGAATGGACAGGTCTGCCTGTTGTAGCTTACCCGGGATTTGCTGCAGACACCAGCATGGGAACGGACCAGGGCAGAGGCGCTGGCGGGACGGTCGCACAAGGACTGGGTGTTAGTGTCTCTGGCAATTCCTGCAGCTGAACCTCAGCCAAATGGGGACATTATTGCACCCAATGGCCATCAGCCAGTGGGACGCGACAGACACCAAACAGCATTCAAACACAGCAGAATCCCCATACCACAGAACATCACCTAATAAATCAAAACCTGTGGCACAAGTTTCAGCACAAAATGTGTTGTACTATATAATAAACCTGTAAAATATAATTTGTACCCAAGGAATTACAGTTATTTAAAAAAAGCCATCTTGCTTTAAAAATTGCTAAGGCTTGCAAATCTATCATCCTAAAAGATGTTTTAAAAAGATATATGCATACAAAATACATTTTGCCTACGAAAAGCTATGATTTAAGTTACATCTAATCAAGCTTTAATATATACTCTCTGAAAGCATGAATCACCATTTAATACCATGAGCAGTTTACTAATTTATGTAGAGTTCCCACAACAACTTGGAGGTAGAACTGCCCATCTCCTGGGAATTCACACAGGAAGCTCTCTCTTATTTAGGCAGAAAAAGAAAAAAGCAATCTCTCATTAGAGGTACCCAGGGTTTTGTGTCTTCAGAATTATTCCCCCTCCCCTTTCCTGAAATAGCCTGCTTGACATTTAAAAATAGACCTATTCTTCAAGATAAAACGTATTTCCACGATTCGGAAATTAAAGCGGAAAAGACTTATCAATTACTGTAACCAAACCTCCTCATAAGAGGAGTCCACTCTATTTCACATTCTTTGCTCAGATTACAGTAATGCGATATGACTGGCACCAGTTTCCCCCGGAATCAATGATGCAGAGCAATATATCTCTTAGATCCCCAATACGTAGACAGAAAAGCTTTCTGTGCTCAGAGCCATCTCACTATCAGCCACTTAGCTTGCAAATGATGTCAGATTTGTGAAGAATTTATCTGGGTTTATTCCCTTCCTCAAAGTTCACGTCTGCAGACAACAACCTTGCGCTAAAACAGGCTCCTTCTACAGAAGTATCAGCACAAAGCACTAAAAGCTAAAATAACGATCCTAAAGCACATGGGCACGAAGTCAGCAACCTCACACCCGAGGCTGATCCCTGCCGTCCTGCTCCTTTCCTCACGCTGGCTCCAACGTGCAGCCCATCCGGGAACAGACACAAACACTTCCAAAGGCAGCGGCCAGGTACCCAGGTATCCACCCACCCTTTCATTTACAAATACCTGAAGGTTTAATCAAGACAACCACTCACTGAGAAGTCCAAAGTTACTTTGTTACCCACACTCTGTAAAACACTCACCTTATATTATTCCACCGATCAAAATGAAAGAGGATGTACCTATGAGGCCGGCATACTCATGAGGCTATGAGTGACAAAGCATCATAAATCCCCAGACTGCAGAAACCATCACCCACAAAAGCACTGCCTCCTGCGAGCAGGCTCCTCTGCCTCCTGCGAGGAGCGTGCGAGAGGCTCCTCTCTGCAAGCCTTGTTTGTAAGAGACAGGCAAGCGACTCCTGTACACAGAAACAGGGAGGACACTCATTTTAGGGCAGTAACCTGTTGATTCTTCTTCCTACCAACCAAAGCCATAAATATAATTTATAATACAGGCAACTACAACTCCTTCACTTCCTGCAAAACCGTAAAACAGTCAATTTCTGACCATCAAAACACGCCTGTTAACATACTTAACTTTAAAACCAAGTCACCACAGAATCAGTAGGAAATATACTTTCTATACCTTTTTCCCTATTAATCTCAAAGCTTCTGAAGAAGATTGCTTTAAGCACACAGGTTCTACCAAATGGGATTAAATATACATCTTTCACACGCTGTACCTTCCCACGTCCATACAAGCGAAGCATAAGCAGATGAACTCAGCTGCCTCCTGAACTCAGCCGCTGCTCTCACGCAGAACGGCTTATACAGGTTTCCAAGCTTCTTATTCCCAAGTGCTCCCGCTTTTTTTTCCTTTGGCCTTAATTCATCCGTCACATGACGGCAGGCTTAGGTAAATCATCACTTTATTTTGCCTTGGCCTAAAACAACTACACCTGGTGTTCCCAAGAGCATAATACAACCTGATTCTGCACGAGAAGCCCCAAATAGAAACAGGCACCAGCCTTTGCCGTGGTTTATTAGGACTGCACAGCTGATTTTCCTCTAGTTATAGGCTCTGGGGAGATATGAGGAAGGTAGGAAAAGACATGTCTCTCCTTCCCAAATATCCAGAAAGGATCAAAGGTGACACAAATGTGTAAAATGTGTATTTTACCAGGAAGCCTGGCCCACGTCTCCCTCACTCTTCCTCTGTGTCCAGAAGGCGAAGCTGGTCACCTCCTATTTCCTGGAGCCCCAGCCCGCAGTGGGAACAGCGGACACGACGCACGAGGTTGCAAGTCTGGTTTTCCACCCTCTTCCAGCAATGTAAAAACATCACAGCAGCCCAGACCCACCCCGGGGAACTCGCACGCAGAACAACACAGAGACAGTAAGAAACAAGTTTCTTAGAATATTGGTTCAGTGAAGAAATCACTTCCAGCTCTCGTGAAGTGAGCCTCAAAGGACCCAGATTTATGCCCTATTACACACTGCTGAGTTTAATACCATCCAAAACTACTTTTTATGAACAAAAAATTCCCAAGACCTTTGTAGCCAGGGGCCTGGCTGAAAAATAACCTGCGGTGGAAGCGGCGGCGAGCAGGTTAAAACAGAAAACCCACCGTGCAGCCTTTCCACCGCCCCGGCTGCCCCAGTGCCTTTGCAGGGGGTGCTGGCGCCCGGTAAGCAGCGACTACAGGGATCCCTGCTGACCAGCACCGCTACTAGCCGAGCGTGCAGCAGGAGGAAGGATTAAAACGAGACCACTCGAAGAGCACTAACAGATGTAACAGCCCACCTCTCTGCAGGAGCTGGGCGCCACGGAGCAGCTAACACAGCCCCGCTCTCCTGCTCTGTGCAGTTCAGAGCGGGTCGCATTCTCCCGCTCATCGCTTCTCGCGCTGCTTCCAGTCATCCCAAAGCACCCAAACAAGCACAGAGCCAATTCCCGTTTTCCAGCAAAGCAGAAAGAACAACAGCTCTAGCGATTGTTTCCCTCTTGCTGTTTCAGACCAAGGGAAGTATTTTATAAAGAGAAATAGCAAAGTTTATTCACTGCTATCTCCTAAAAAAGGTTATAACTGACTCTGAAGGAAACAGCATCCTACCTTAACTACCTCAATGATGCTGCCAACCAAGAAGACACCCAGCTCCCAGGCAGCTGTGTCAAACCCCACTTACACTTGTTTGTTGTCGCCGATTATTCTCATTTATGCAAAACGCAAAAAGCCGTCAAAAAAGAGAAGGAAAGACGAGAGTGGCGGTTTTCGCAGGCACTGCCGCTCTGCCGGGAAGGGCGGCGGGATGCGGAGGAACGCGGGGAGAGGAGGGAAGGGAAGGCGCGGGATGCGGCTCTGCCGCCGCGCCGGGAATCCCGGCTCCCTCCCGCGGTAAGCGCGGCGCGGCGCGAGGGGTCCGGCAGCTCGGGGCGCCTCCGGACGGGCACGACGGCGAGGCGGGGAGGCTCCGGCAGCCCGCGCCGCTCACCTGCGCGGGGAGCCGCTCCGCGCCAGCGCCGCCCTCCTCCTCCTCATGGCG